>JAVQJF010052349.1:0-12444 GCA_036023855.1 Gadopsis marmoratus | reverse complement strand
TAGTGAGAGAGAGGTAGAGTCTTTGAGAGAGAGTCAGAGTGTGAGAGAGAGAGCGCTCAGTGCATCATGGAATGTCTCCCGGCAGTCTAGGCCTATAGCAGCATAACTAAGGGGGGGCTTTAGTGCCATTTATATTCTACCAATAAAGTTAAACAGTGACAATACGAACTAAGAATGCGTGCTGATTTACAGATCACCCCTTACAACATGTCTCTTCTTCTGTTGACTTGAAGAACTGTGATTATCTTTATACAGGACAGCAGAAGCAAAACCCTCTGGTCAAATATGCTAGGTTCCATGATGGGTTTGGCGCAAGATTGGAAGATGGTTATCAACTGTGACAATAGGCCAATGTTAAATGCACCTGAAATAGCCACCACGACTATGACAGCAGACACTCATATTCCAGCAGTCAGAAGGTCATCGCTGAACTTCTCTGAAAGGATGCAGCTTGTGAAGCATTGGAGCTGAAACATCTAAAGTCCACAGAGTAACCACATGCCAGATCCTGCCAGGGGATAACAGCTGCAGAGGACTGGTAGCTATATAAACAGTTACGCCATATTCACATTATCACGGAAAAACGGTGTAATGGCTAATTCTATATGTACTCATATTTTCTATGTACTGAGTTGTTACTGTCTTAACAGCCCGTAGTGCTGTTCTCTCTTTTCTCACACCACATCTGAAGTTGTTAATAAAGTTGCTTCCCTTGTTTCAAAAATAAGATACGATATGCCATCCACCTCTACAATGTTGAACTGTCACGGCCTACCTTGTGATACACTCAAGGTCTACTTTGAGATATGAGTTTCAACTTTCGACTGATCTAACCACTCCCTTTTCCTCCTTGTTTCCTTCTGACCTAGCAACCCACTCTGGGCAGGAGGGGCTGCAGTTTCTGTAGTTATAAGTATGTACTCCCCGCTGCTAGTTTTTTGTACTCTCCTGCAGACAGTGTTGACTCTCTGTTGGTTTGTACCATTAGAAGCTTCTAATAAATTAACAAAGACAATACTTATAATAGTCTCACATCCTTATTGAACAGATCAGTAAATAGTGGACAAAGGAAAAATTAGCTTGATTCGTCAATGTGTTGCAGAGTCATTGCATTACTTACCTTTCACAGTTAATGTTAAACTTCTGTTAACAACTAGGCATATACAGCATGGCTTTTGCTTTAAGACCAGGTCATAAAGATATCATTAGTCAGATATACACTGCGGCTTGTTGCATCTGGAATTCAAAAGAAATTTCCCTGCAATGACAAGACCAAAATGTTGTGACAACTAATACTAAGCAAAGCCTCCTTTCATCCATTTGTTTTGCATTTCAAATCTCCCTTCACCGACATTCTGACTGAGCAAGGCGGTCCTGTGAAGTGTATTAGGCATTTGGTGCCACCGTCTGCAGTGTAAGGAATATGGCAATCCAAACATGTGACAACATACTGTAGTGCTGCACAAGAAATCAGACTGAACAGCTAGATCTCCAAGTTGCTGTGTCTGCTACTCTGATATTCTAGGAAACTTTAGTGTAATCAGAAGACCTACTTTATTGTCATTTCATTCTAAGCTCGTTTTCTCTCAAGGATATTACTCATCACCTGCAGTATGTCTGCATGTGAGTGTGTAGGAAGACAGGTCCAGTACATCCGCACTACACGGTAACCACAGGCCTAATGAGTGCACGTGTGACAGGTTCATGGTGGTTTGGTGGTTTAAAGTGCAAGTACAAGATGGAAACAGAGGCGAGAAAAAAGAAGAAAAAAAAAACTTAGCTATTTAGAAGAAATGGGTAATTTTCTACTAAGGTAATACACACAACTGATTTACAATAACAGAACAACTGACAACTGACTTCACCTTTGTTCAGAGTAGTCAAGGCTTCCTCATACCTGCCTTCCCAAGTCTGGAAACTGCAGGCTCCAATAATACATGAAAATCCAACTAATACCCAGAAGATTTGATTGAATGTACAATCCTGTACTGTACTGAATGAAATATTTAAATCCAAACAATACCTGTAGATCGGGAAAGTCGTTGCACTTTTTGGAATAAAATGGTTCATATAAATAGACAAAATCAGGTTGAAGGTGGAAGTAACCACTGTGGCATCTCAGTCAACCAGCACAATAACACTGTGTGGATGTATGTCAGGATTTTACTCTTATCTTGTGTGTATTATACTGAAATGTACAATACAGTGAAATTGCTTAATACAACTGTGTGTTGTGTCCATAGACAGATGGACAATTCAGGCTTCCCAACGTTCTGTGAAACAAAGCCATCAATAGAGAAAAAATGAGAAGAGCCTGCACCATAGGCGTAGGGATTGGTGGGACTTGTCCTCCCCAATAAATAACATTGTTGTTTGATTGAGTTACAAGTTCATTTTCTGTTAGTGGTTATTTACCTGCATAAAAAGTCACCAGAATGAAGGAAATTAAGTGTAATACTCAATAGTACCCTGCTGTGTAAACTATGGCCCCTGATTTACCAAAATTCAACGTCCGCTCCTGGTCAGCGAGGGCATTGCCAGCTGTGACCTAACAAAGCATATCTGCTTTCACGGTCACTGAAAATGCGCTCAAAAATCACAACTTGGCAGAAAGGTTTTCAGACAGGAGGATAATGAGCTGAAGTCATTTAGGACAGGCGTTCTTAAACTTTCTGACCTTGGGGCCCAACTTTTCCAGTATAAAGTGGCCCGGGGCCCATTCAAATATTAACACTGTATTGGTTTAATTGATCTCACTCTTGGTTTGATTGGTATTCAATAACAAAATAAAATCCACTTACAGTTTAACAAGCTAAAACCTTGTCAAATAAATCACATGATACAATGTGATCATCACAAAGACATTTATTTATGGTGAGTATGTAAACCTGCACATACAACAAGATGCTAACAATTCATGGAACAAATCAAGCTGCTACAAGAACACATTTAAAGTTTAAAGTTTTGAAGGCTCCAGTGTTTCGTTGGATTGCATCAACCCACACTCCACACACTGGGCTCTCGGCTCTGCCTCGTTACCTCCGTTCATAAATCTGTACTTAATGAAGTCAGGACTGTACTCGTGCAAAACTGTAGCATTCTGGGGGGGGGGGGTTAAATACTTCTCCATAACTTTCATTACAGGCTTATTGGAGCTTGTTAAACAACTGACTGGCGCATTACCGCCACCAAGTGGTGGGAAGCTGTATTGTAACTGAGCATCTCATGGATAACAGTAATATCTCTGGTGTCATCAATTGATAACCTATGCGGTCCAATGGCCCTCGCGGCCCACAGGTGCAAAATTTAAACTTCTGCGGCCCTCTAGGTGGCGCTCGCGGCCCAAGTGTGGGCCCCATGGTTAAGAATCACTGATTTAGGATACATTATTTTCCACCACTACTGTGTGTGTGTGTGTGTGTGTGTGTGTGTGTGTGTGTCTGTGTCTGTGTCTGTGTGTCTGTGTGTGTGTGTGTGTGTGTGTGTCTGTGTCTGTGTGTGTGTGTGTCTGTGTGTGTGGTGGTGCAGACTGCTCATGCCGTGTCCTCTGTCTGTGCATCGTGAACAGACAGCAGCCCACTGAGTTTTCATGCTGCATAAAATATTGTTTACTACTGTTCTCATTGTTTGTTTCTCCACGTCAGGACAATATTTCCCAGCAGCTCTGCTGACAATAAAGTGGTACCTAACAACAAGAGGCACCTTGAGGCCACACAAAGCGAAGCATCGGCAGGAGTCTGACGCTGTGGTATGTTTTAGAACTACAGCTCCCATAATGCTTTGGGGTCTGTAAACAGGAAGTACAATGTTGCTGTGGATTCAGTGAGTTAGCAGTGGGATACAACTTGAGCCACGTGATGTTTCTTAGCTTGTATTCATTTACAGAATGAGGCTCAGGAGGAGGAGCAGGTCGGCCGTTAACCTCAGGGTTGGTGGTTCGATCCCGCCTCCTCCTGTCCACATGCCGAAGTGTCCTTGGGCAAGACACTGAACCCTAAGTTTCTCCCGATGGAGGCCCGCACCTTGCAATGTGTGTGAATTAATTATAAGGAGATATTCCCAAAATATAATGAAATGAGACTGAGGAATGTGTTCAGCTTCATCAGCTGTGAGTCAGTGCTGCAGCTCCACCTGCTGACCGTGTTGGTGAGCAGCTACATCAGCAGCCAAACTACATTTACTCCTACGTCTTGTTGTTTTTAGAAACCCCTGCATGCACCTGTCCTGGACACAATGGAAAGACTCCTTGGAGATACTGACTGTTGTTGTTCACTCAGCTCTTTCTCTTTTCCTTCCAGATCTTTCCTTAATCGCTCCATCATCTCCACGGCAACAGAGACCTGAGAGATTAAAAACCAGGTGAAATGGAAGAAGTCATTCGTTTACATTTGTCTTTCCACAAAACAATGTTGTCTGACCATCATGCAGCGTCACAGCTCCACCCACCTGTCTGGACAGGTACGCCGCCCTCTGCTCCACCTCTTGTTTCTCACTCTTCAGTCGTTCCCCGTCCCGCCTCTCCCGCTCCAGCTCTGCTTCCCTCTTCTGTAGCTCCACCTTCAGTTGACCCATGCGGCGGTTCACCCGCTCCTCCACCTCTGCAAACATCCGGGCAATTTTTCCATCCAGCCCCAGTCTCTCCTCCAGCCCGATCCCCATGGACAGCCCAAACTCCAGGTCCAGCTGGATCCCCACCTCGCCAAGTTTCGTCCTGGGAAACGGCTCCAGAGAGCCAGGGAGGGCCAGAGCGGTGGAGGGGACCATTGGATGTCCTGCAGAAGGATCTGAAGGGCCAAACGTTTCCCTGAGCAGCTGGATGGAGGCAGACGAGGAGGCGAGATCCAGACAGGCCAGCGGCAGGGGGACGCTGTGGTCCTCCATGTCCGGAGAGGAGCTCTGTCTTTGGAATACAGTTTGGCCGGGCAGGAGAGCTCCAGGTCTGGAGCTTCTACCATGAGCCTGAAATGTAAGTTAATTTATGGAGGGTTCATCTGCACAAAATCTAGTCTTTGACCTGCTAATTTGCCTCGTTGACCAATAACAGCAAGCGGCAGGGAGGGAGCAGAGAGCCGGGGGTCCAAGATGGAGGACGCTATCGTAGCTAGTTAGCTGCGCCACCTTCCAGTTTTATTGAAGTTCCTGAAGACTAAGCTAACCAAGAAAACTACATTAGCTTAGTATTGGCTAGTTTGAACTCGCTAGACAAACTAGCTAATCTATCTGCTTTAGTAAACCTACAGAGCAGCTTCATGATTTTAGCTTCCTTCTGTTAAATGCTGCTATAACCGCTAACTGAAAACGAAGTAAACAGGACGGATGCTAATAACAAATACATGTATTTTTACATTTTATTCTTTAAGGTTAAGAATTTTATTTGCTTTGAGTCATTTTTCAAGACAACATGTGAGAATTTTCTTTTCTTTGTGATGAATCTCAGGAAACTGATTCTCTTTGGGTTCTGGACAAAACAAGACATCTGAAGACGTCACTTCGACAGACGAACCGACTAATCGATGAATCGAGAAAAGAATGGACAACAAATCAATAACGAATAAAACGGCCCCGTGTGAGTTACCTGCGACAGCACCAGCTCGTAGGTGTGTCGGCTGACCAGGTGAGACCGGAGCTCAGGTACAGACGAGAAACGAAACGCGTCCCCACAGCGAGGACAGAAGTAGGGCAGCTCCGAGGAAGAGGAGGACGAAGAGGAGGAAGACATGCTTCACCAGGGAGCTGCAGGAAAACAATGGAAACACTGCAGCAGAGACGGCAGACACACACTCCAGAAGGTAACAACTGTGTGTGTGCGTGCGTGTGTGTGTGTGTGTGCTACAGAATTGACTTTGTGCAGATGAAGATTTAATGAGACTCAAGTCTTTATATTAAAAGCTGCTTCATGTGAGCCGGTCGTGGCCTGTTGGATCTGATGTTAGCTTGATGTCTGTGTTTCTGTGAAGCTAATCGCTAACTGAAGCGTGTGTCCTCCACCCCCCTGTGTGTGTGTGTGTGTGTGCAGAGGAATGTTAAATATGGATGAATGAGCAGGAAGAAAGAAATGTCTGGTGTGGACTCTGTCCGCTGCGTTTACCTCGTCAGTTTCAGACGTTCCTGCTCCCTCAGGATGAACTCTTCAGCTCAAACACAGTATATCCAACGTTTCCTTTAACCTTTGTGGTGTCGGATCAGAACACGGTCTGGTTTTTGTTAATTTGGAACATAAACTGAACTGAAACTTGCTGTTTGCAGCAGCGAGACCAGCAGATTTAGGTTCACATACTTGCTGCCCAGTTCAAACACGTCTGAAAGATATCTGGACTAAACTAGTTCACCTGAAACAGGTAACGGATTCTTTCAGTTTCTGTGAGGAAAAATTAAAAACCGTGAAGGATAAAGTCCCTTAATAACAGAAACCTGGAGCAGAACCAGAACCAGGCTCTGATCTGCCTGGACCGGCTGGGCTGAGCCTCAGTGAGCAGACACGTGCAGCTGCGTGTAATAATACTAATAATACTAATAATACTAATAATGTAGTTCATTAACCGTCCTGTCACTCCTACCTGAACAACACGGTCAGCCTGTCTGCTTCATCCTACAAGCCGTTGCCATGGTTTCCCCGCTTCAGTCTGCTCTCGGATCGATCGAGCCACTCAGTCCGGTTCCATCGCTGTCTGTCTGTCTGTCTGTCTGTCTGTCTGTCTGTCTGTCTGTCTGTCTGTGTGCTCCCTCCCTGACTCTCCACGTGCTGCTGCTGACGTAGGAGCCGTGTGACGTGGTGAAGCAGGAAGAAGCACAATATGGAAATACTCAAGTACAAGTACCTCCAACATGTACTGTATAAATACCGTACTAGAGTAACTGTAGCTCAGATGGAGACCACTGGAGGGCAGCAGAGAGCCGCTTCATGTTGTTTTCCTTAGGAAATACAACTTTTGGGCTGCTGTTACCATAGCAACGCAAGTTCATAAAACCGTTATACTGACAGAACTAACGGGGCCATCTGTCGCCTGGCAACAGCAACCTGTTGACAGGAAGTAGACGAACATCTGTGGATGAAGGTTGCAAATAATGATTGTTGTTGATGTTATAAAGAGCATGAAGATGATGAAGATGGAACATGTTTTATTGAAGTTGTTCCATGATGGTGATGGATCAGCTGTTGTTTTTGAGTAGAAGGATAAGTTCTCATGATGTGTAAACAAATCCCTAATTTGGGATCCTGGATGTGTTGATGTTTCCTTTGTGATCATTAATGAATCAGATTCCTTCTGACTTGTTGGGGACAAGAACGTATGAAACGATGAAGAAGAAGAAGAAGAAGCTGAGGAAACAGACGGTTGTTTGGTTGTTTATTGACAGCGGCCTCATGCACCTGCTCAGAGCTCAGGACACGTTTCCCACAATGCATCAGTGCACCTCTGCTTTCTGACAATGAATGTTACATAATAAAGTAAATTCAGATTTACACGATTGGATAGAAAAGTGACATCGTTGCACATTTAGAAAGCTGCCTTCTCTACAAACAGCAGCTGGTTGACATGTAGAAAAATAGAGATACGTTACAAACAGCGCCCCTCGTGGTCAGAAAGCAGCAGGACATAAAAAGGTCTGAGTCAAAACAGGCACAGAATCACAACATTCTGACGTCACAGCTGCTTCATGCAGAAAAGTCTAAAATCAGTATTTTACAAGCAGAACCAGGCTGCTCTTTAGAGTTCAGAGCGCCCAGCCGCTCCGGGATCAGACCTGTAGTCCACCTTCCCCTCCGGATCCTCGTCGGCACCACAGTCCTGCAGCGGGCCGTGATCTCACGCATGCGCCCTGACAGGAGCCAGAATCCGGACTCAGTCCTCTGAACGCCCGTTAGTCTTCGTGGCGTCAGCTAAAACCGCCGTCAGTGTGACGTCACATGGAAGCGTCTCAGTGACGCGTTCCGGTTGACGGCTCGCATCCGGAAGCCTCGACGTGTCTCCCGCAGCTTCACCTGCGCTGCGGCTCAGACTCCGGGCGCGTTCACGGCCCGGGAGTAGGCGGCCATCATCTGCGCGCGCAGCTGCTGCTTGACGTGCACGCGCCCGTGCCTCTTCCGCTCGTCGCTGCGCGCGAACCGTTTGCCGCACACGTCGCACGAGAAGGGCTTCTCCCCCGTGTGCGTGCGCGTGTGCGTCGTCAGGTGGTCGCTGCGGCTGAAGCTGCGCGCGCACACGGCGCACTGGAAGGGCTTCTGTCCCGTGTGGATCCGCACGTGTCTGTTCAGCTCGTCCGAGCGCGAGAAGCGCCGCCCGCAGCCCTGCACGGTGCACGAGAACGGCTTCACCTTCACGCCCCCCTTGGCGGGGGCCCGCCGGCCCCCACGGGACGGTTTGGGGGCCCCCGTCGCGTGCACATTGCCGATGTTGACTATCGGGAACGCGCCCTGCAGGAGGGAGGAGAGGAGCTGAGCGTCCAGGGTGGAGGGGAGGGGGGGGGCGGAGAAGTGCACCAGCTCAGTCTTGACCACCGGCCGGCTGATGACGTAGCTGCCGGAGTCCCCCGGTGCGGCCGCCAGGCTCTTCAGCCAGTCCTCCAGGCCCAGCGGCTCCTGCTTCACCTCACAGCCGGGCTTCAGCTCGCCCTGACCGGCCTCGGAGCTCAGCAGGGAGTCGATGAAATCAGCCACATCCACCTGTTGCTCCAGAGCCGACAGCGGCAGGAGAGAGTCGGTGTTGGCCGGGAATAAGGCTTCAATCCCGGCCACTGAAGACAGTCCACACCCGCTGCTGCAGCTGGAGGTCACAAACTCGCTCTTAACCACCACCGGGTGTGAAGTCGAGGCGGGAGGCAGCTGCTGGGCTGCGGCCGGGGGGGGGGGGCTCAGGTCACAGCTGGGAGCGAAGAGCGGGGGCGAGAGGGAGGCTGCGGCCGGGGAGGGCGCCGCGGGGGGCGGGCTGGACTCACGGAGAGAGTCGGCGTCTCCCTGCTGCTCCATCTCGGTGCAAATCCCCACGATCTCTGTAATCATGTTGAGGATCGCGTCCGCGGTGCTGCTCAGCCCCGCTGCCGCCGGGACCGGGACCGGGACCGGCTCCGCGAAGAAGCTGCCGGTGTAGCCGAGAGACGGCGAGAGCGTCTCCGAGGAGCAGTCGCTGAAGTCGGAGAAGAAATCTGAGTCAGAGGCGTCAGTTCCCGGAGAGAAAACTGAGGAGAGAGAAGGGGGGGGGGGGGGGGTGTTATTGTCATTGCATAACACGTCCTCAGTGGGCAGCAGCCTCCGCTCATCAATACAGTGAAGCTGCAGCATCATTATGAGCTTTATTACATAATAACATCATTATGATCATTATTACATAATAACATCTGTTGGCTTCACCCTCATCAGTCAGGACTGCTGTGCAGCAGATGATGACATATTTGACTTGTGATCGATCACTGATCGCCACACGCACCTTGACAGAAAGGTGACCCCACGTCAGAGTCCGCCCCGTCGCTGCGGCTCGAGCCCACGCTGTCCACCCAGGCGCTGCACGCGTCCTCGAACTCGGACATGAAGCTGTCGTCGCGCTCCAGAAGCATTGCGTTGAACTGTTGCGGGTTTTGCGTGTGCAGGCGTGCAGCAGCAGCAGGTAGTGAGCTTCAGCTCTGATCTGGTGTCGGGGATTCCCTCGAGTCGGTACAGATCCTGTTACAGGTGATAAATCCGGTACCGGAGCTGCGCTGTTGCTGTTCCGTTAGTCCGCTCGCTGATGCTGAAGATGCCGGGCTCTCCGCTCGCTCTCCGTTTTATACTCTCCGTCTCCTAGGTAACTCCCGTCCCGGCCTTATTGGTCGGCACCGGCGCGAGGGATTCCCCCCGCCGCGCGCTTCGTAGCTGCCCAAACATGGGCAGCTTCCGGTTGTGACGGCGGGTATCCCCACGCCATAAAAGGACAGGCGGGAGAGGAGAGAGGGTTTTCCTTCACTGCGGCAACGGAGCGACAAGGAGAGATTATACAAGCAGGAGGGAGGAAGAGGAGCAAAGGATGCAGCAAAGGATGTAGGATGTGCAGCCTCACAGGCAGACCAGCGAATAAACATGTCATCAATACAATCTGATTATTATCTGCACTTCTTATACTTTCTACAAAACAAGGTGGTGTCACAGACGCAGCTGTCTGTCTGTGTGTGTGTGTGTCGGTTCACTTCCTTCACTTTGAGCCTATTTGCTTTTTAAAAGTTTTTGCATTACATGTCATGAAAAGGCTGTTTGCTGTCGCTCAGACGTGTTCACACTCCCCAGATGAGCGAGTCAGAGTGAACGTGTGGTTCAGCATCATCTCGTGCTCACACACATGCAGACAGCATGTTAGACATGTTGTGTTATTTGGAACCAGGACAGACGGACGAAGAGCAAACGGTCTGTGCTGCGTCGCCCTGACGGTCTGTCGTCTGACTGCAGTGCTGCAGAGGTCGAGAGACATGCAGAGGAGACACGGCGTGGGAGAGAGAGAGAGAGGCTTTATTACATATCGCTGCCCCACATATGACATTCCTGCATGCTCAGCTGCTTGTGATGTTGTCGCCATGGAAACGGGAGGAGATTCAGGTCCAGGCGTTTGATGTAATAGAAAAAGTCAGAAATGCAAAACTGAATTCTTATTAATATCGTTGTTGTTTTTCACGTGACGTCAGATCAGACAGCAGAAATAAATGCACCTCAGTGTAACTAAGTACATTTACTTAAGTACTAATCTGAGGTACTTGTACTTTGTCTTTAGTTGTTCTACTTCTACAGAGGAGTTGGAGGTTTTCCTGTTGAGTTCTTGAGCAGCACGAACTGAGGAGCTGCAGCGTTAAGCGTTTCGGCACTGATGGACTGTGTGAACACTTTGGGTGCTGTATGTTCGTGTGTTGACACCAGCTGTTTCCCTCTTTGCACCCAGAGCGACGACAACAACAACGGTGTGAACAACCAGGACACCCGGCTGTAAACCTGCCGTGATGTTCGGCGACGCAGACGACAGGCGCTCCTCTCACGTGGACGTGTGAAAGGACAGCACTAAATCTAGAAGCACGGGCGACTGAGGTGTGTGTGTGTGGGCGAGGTAAGAGAGGCTGTTGCCATGGCGCTGGGCCACCTTCTGTTCCCTCCACCTGTTGCCAACACACACACTGATAGAGCTACATGGATGTGTGGTGGCGTCAGAAACTCTCTGGCCTTCAGCTTCTGTCATCTGCAGCCACTGACTCACACTTGATATCAGTCCGGCGTTAATAACCCACAGATTTGGCATCACGCTTTAAAACATCGTCTCCAAAGTTTGAAAGAAAAAGGATCAAAATAGATGAAGCAGAACCAGAGGTGTCCTCTTTTTTTTCACAACGTGGAGCGTACATTACCCACAATGCAACCCTTCCAGGTGTGTGCTGTGCTATGCTAGCTTGCAGCTCATGTAGCCTGCAGAGGGCAGCAGAGGTCTGGTCTTTCTAACACCAACAGATTGCTTTCATCTAGACTCTGACTCAAGTGACATCACTGGAGGACGTTTATCTTTGAGACACGCTGAGGTTCAAGCTGCAGTTAAAGGGCATTTCTGGCATTTTTAAACCAGAAAATATTTTAAGTATTTTGGAGTGTACATGTCAAGTTCTGGAAGTGGTCCAGCAGATCTCCTCAGCCTCAGCAGCTGCAGCCGTCAAAGTCCGTCCAGTAAAGTGTTTGTTTGCAGCACTGACTGGCTCCCTGCAGAGACGGGCCGCTTTGTGTCCATGAAACTTTAGGGTTTCTGAGCCCAAACGGTTTAGAAATGTGACAGAAAAGCAGTTTCCTGCAGCTCAGTCAGCCGTCGCAGGATCCCACTGTTCACCTCCTGACACAGAAACGGTTCATTACCAACTTTACAGCAGCCAGGAGACGAGGTTTCACACGTTTGTTCATTAAATAGAGTTTTTAATTCCTACTAAGAACAACACATTAAGATTCTTCACCTGCAGATATCCTGCACTTCCTCCACCGCTGCCTTTTCAATTTCACTAAAATCGGGTTTCCAGCACCACAAATCAAGCCGTTTGTAGCAAGAAATGGTTTTTAGAATTTTAGAATTTAGAATTAGAATCAGATTCAGAAACAGAATCAGAATCAGAAATGGAAACAGGTTTATTGCCAAGTAGGTTTCCTGTACAAGCAATTTGCTTTGGTGTGTTGGTGCGATAAAATCTTAATATAAAAATAAGTAAAATAGAGATAAACATTTGAAACAAAAAACAAACT
This sequence comes from Gadopsis marmoratus, assembly GCA_036023855.1. Classification (NCBI taxonomy): domain Eukaryota; kingdom Metazoa; phylum Chordata; class Actinopteri; order Centrarchiformes; family Percichthyidae; genus Gadopsis; species Gadopsis marmoratus. The sequence continues at coordinate 221 of JAVQJF010052349.1, read as the reverse complement.
ACAGTAATACTAATATAGATATTATACACTTGTCCAAGTTGTGCATCAGCTGCAGGGTGCAAAGTTCACAGTACACAAATACAAGTTGTGTCGGGGCTGATGTTGATGTAACGTGCTGAGCCCTCTGGGGAGGAGGGGGGGGTTGTGTCCAAGTCAGAGGGGGGGGGGGTTGTGTCCGGGTCAGAGGGGGGGGGGGGGGGGGGGGTTGGTGCGGGTCAGCG
>JAVQJF010052327.1:0-19956 GCA_036023855.1 Gadopsis marmoratus | reverse complement strand
GTGCAAATTAGGGACCCTCCCCCCCAACCCCACCTCGGTACACACAGACACAGGTTGCACCTACCCCCCTACATATTGACTGCCAAGGCTGCTAATGATCAAGGGGAGTTTTTGTTGGCCTTAGGTCTGAGTCTGTAAGTTGTCAGGACTGTTATGTCTACATCAACAACTATTACCTGGGGAAAATGTTGATAATTAATAATATAGTGACAAGCAGACTACAATTATTATTATTATTATTATTGCATGTGCTGATTATGACAGTTATCTTAGATTGAAAGACCTCCACCTGCAGCTTTATTACCTGTGCTCCGGTTCCATCTGTAATTCCTCCGCTGAATTACAACTTCTCCACTCGCAGCAGGCATCCAAAAAACAAATGTTAGCAGTTCATTTGGTTCGAAGGAAAAAGGAAGAATGAGCAGAGAGACACACAGTGACAATTAAAGCCATCCATCCTGGCCTTCGGGTTGCTGAGGAGAGACCCCCCCCCCCTCTGTGGCGCTTTCATTTTGATTTTGCCAATTTGAAGCTTCGACACACTCAGCAGTTTTCCTGTCTGAAATACCTTTAAAATGAAAAAAACTAACATCAAATGAAAGTTAATATATTAATTTCTTGTTTTTTTTTTCATCCACCTCAACTCATCTCACCTCAGTGTCTCTAACCCCCCCACCCCATCACTCTGCACACAAAGAATACAGCCTGCTTAATAAAGATGTATGTACAGCTTCTTCTTCTCTGCCGGTACGTCAGTGTCATTCACGACACAAACAGCTCCATTTTGAATTGGTGAACTGGGATCATTCAATCAATGCACGTTTGTAAGCAAGTCTGGGACAGCTAACTAGATTGTGACATATTGAGAGATCCCACCTTGTGTGCGGTCAATACTGAGTGGCCGTGCCGTTAAAGCCAGGCCTAATAGTTCCAGGTGTCATTGGAATGTCACGTGAAGTGTTTGCCTGCATGAGTTCTGTGATCGATGCCAAACGTGTGTCAATTTATCCACCTCTGCTTGTCCTTTACCCCCCCGACACACTGATCGTTACATTCTCAGCTGATGCAGACAGTGGAGATGGAAGCGTCATGTCCCGTTTACTGTTGTTCTGTGTTTCCCGCTTTATTTTGAAGTTCTTCCTGTCTTTGTTCGTTCCCCTGCTTATTTGTTCTTGTTTCCTGTTCCTGTTAGTTTTCCCTCTTTTCATTCACCTGTTCCCAGTGTTCAGCTGTTCCTTGTCTCCTCGCTTGTGTCTCGTCTATTCATACCTGCTCTGCTCCTTTGGTCCTTGTCTGTTCGTTGTGGTTTTGTTCACGCTGTCCGGTTTACACCCTGTTCCTACTGTGGATGTACCTTCCCACCAGCCTTACCTGCTCTAAGTGTCCTTTTGTTCTTAATACATGGTCGAAGCTCCTCCAGTCTGCCTGTGCTGTCTGCATTTGGGTCCCTTTCCTTTGTTGCCTGAACCGTTAACAGGAAGTGAGGCAGGTGAACATCTTCCACGTCGTTTTAACACATATTTTCCAGTGACCATATGCCTTTGCTGATAGAAGAGGTTTAGCCAAACATTGAATGTAAGTAAGAATATGTGTATGTAGTGGAAAAGGGAAAACTAAACTGCTTCTCTCAAGGCTGAGGATGAATACAAGCTGACCGTGGCTGCTGTTCTGCAGATGTTCTGCAGATGTTCTACAGCCATCTTTCAAGGCGTCTAGGTGTTTGATACTTAAAGGCTAGATTTTGAATCACTTTAACTACCCACAAAATGTAAAGAAGGGTTAGAATTACTCTAACAAATTGAGTAGTTTGATTTAAATTAGAAAACACGTAAAAAAATAAATTGCGTAACTTCACGAAACTTGACCTTGACAAAGCTGCACATCGATACAACCTGGCATTTTGCAGATCTCTATGTAGCAAAGGAAGAAAGCCGAAAAGTTAGAGATCGATTTCTATAGATTTCATCAAAACAACCAATGTTACTATAGACGTATATAAACTAGGTGATGAGTATTGTGTTGAGGGTAGAAGCAGAGGAAAGCTGCTTTGGTCGTGTTATGAGCAGCATGAATGGAATCTGTTAGTGGCACTCGTGGAGCGCCATCCTCTGGTATTCGCTCACTAGATTCTGTGATGCCTGTTGTGTTGCAGTAAGTGTGGCCAACTAACAGAACGGAAACATGTACGCTAAAATACTAAATAAATAAATAAATAAATATTGTAGTGCCACAGACTGAGTGAGCCCCCCAAAGCCCCCCTCTTTGCCAAAGCAAAGTGGTGTGGCAGTGCCAGGCCTGGGTTTGGTTAGCACAGCTCATTCAACATCTGGCAGAGACGTTTGGCTACCAGTGGCAGCTATCCTCTTGACCTGTGCATGTTCAAGCAGAGCAGATTACAAGATGGAGGCAGTCATCAATTAGACGGCAATGAGGTGGCCGTCATGGGGGGTGTGCGAGCAGGAGACGGGCGCAGGGCATCAGCTCCAAACACTGTATGAGAGCCAGCTTGAACAGGCTTTGTGTGAGCAAATTGTTTGTGTTCATCAATATGCGTATGTGTGTGTGTGTGTGTGTGTGTGTGTGTGTGTGTGTTACAAGCAGCACTGCTGAAAGCAAGGACTACAAAAGCCTCGAGGGGCCAGGGGGAAATCTTGGGCCCCCATGACCCCTCCTGTGGCTGGGGCCCAGCTGTGCTGTAGTGGGCATCTGCCAGCTAGAGGACAGATCTGTCCCCAACCACACACACAAATGAGGCTGGAACCGTGTTCAAAAGACACTCACATACTGACTAACATGTGCCCCCCCCCCGTGTTTCGGATCGAGCAGTGATCTATCTGTTTGTTTCATGGGGGCATGTCCTCTTTGAGTGATAGAGGGCAGTTGTGGTCTGAGGAAAATCATCTCAGTGCATCTCTCTGAAGGAGAAAAATCAAATCAAATCAAATCCTTTGTTTCCCCCAACAACAAACCCAGGAGCCATACTCAACAATCACTCACTCCAATGGCTTACACAATTGCCAAAGCGATAACATCCTGGGAAAAAAAGAGAGAGAGAGAGAGAGAGAGAGAGGAAAAAAAGGCGACCACATAAAATATTCCCTATAATGTGAGACAACAGCACGGCGCTTTGCAAATGCTCACTGTGGTAACATGGGACCTTCTTTGTGGCTCCTGCCAGGTCCAAGTGCCCCCATAATAACTCACTTACACACTTTAGCCAAAGGTATGTGGACAGCAGAACTTTTCACCCGTACGATGAAACCACGGGCATTAATGTGCTGCTCTAACGGCCTCCACTCTTCTGGTTTGAGCTTTTCCTCCAGATGTTGAACCAGCTGCAGGGATTAGCTCCCGATCGGACACCAGAGCATCAGCGAGGTCCAGCATGTGACCTGGATCACAGTCAAAGGTGATATTATACATATTCACCTTTACTTTTATATTGTTTTATTTTCATTCTCACTGAAAGGAACACTGTAGGTTACAGCTTTATCTTTGATATATGATAAATCCTAATAATATTGAATATAAATCACAAAAATATATAATATACTTTTTTAAGAAAAAAACAAACAAGGAGAGGAGTTGATGCATTAATCTTTTTGTCCTGAATAGTGTCCACAGCTCTACCTGACAGGCCACAAATAGCCCCAACAATCTCCACCAATCACAGGGCATGGCAGCCTGTATGTAGCCTGACAGGTGAAGCGCAGGGCCAACAAAGACCACACAGCACCGTCCGGCTGGAAGCAGGACAATCAGAGGACACTTGTCAGCATTTCCACATCAAGCATTTCTTTATGAAGCTGCCTTTATACAGGAGGACATGTTGAAACACAAACTATTCCAAAGTTTTAAGAACTCTAATGTTTAAAATATCACTGTTTGCTGCAGAATTAGGATTTTCCTGTATTTATTGGAACTAAGGGGCCCAAACCAGGACGTATGTGTCTGCATACCTTTGTCGCGCCGTGTCGTGTGTCAGGTTTGGGTAGTTGAGTGCTATAACTGCTGCTGCTGGATGTGTTGGTGAACCCTGCTGTACGCATGTGTAAAAAGTGACACACAAAGAATGAAAGGAAACATTCATCTCTTCCTACCACTTCACGTCTGGAGAGATGGCTTGTCTCCGCTTCTCTCGAACCTGCATGCATGCACACAAACTCCTACTCGAGGCGGTGTCATTTAAACGGGCTGTATGAAGACAGATGATGGAAATAAACAAAAGGAGAGACAGAGAGAGAGAGAGGTTCAGACCAATGCCTTTGCCTCTCTCTCTCTCTCTGTCTTTGACGGACATACATACAAGTCATGTCCATCCCAGCCTCAGATGGAATTCTTAAAACAAGAAGACACTTGCGTCTACTTCCTGTTTAGCTGAGAACCCTGTTCTTATATGGGATGGTAACATGTTCATCAATCAAATTAATCATCAAGCTGCATCTCTGGTCATCTCCGAAACAGTCCTACGACTTCATTGAGTTCATTATCCACAGCAACCGTTGCTCCTATCGTTTTATGTTCTGGTCTCATTTGTTTGTCTGCATCCTTTGGTGCCGTGAAAGGTGCTATAAAAACTGCAAGGTATTATTATTGATCAGTATCTCAGAGCGAGAGTCCATCGTTCTTGCTGACATTCTTTCAGCGGTGACGCCACCTCTCTTTTTCTCTGAATGTACTATAAGATTTTGCAGTTTTTGTGTGTGACTGTATCCAGTCAGCTGCTGGGACAAACTATGCAAACTACATACAAATACACTCATCAGCCACAATATGTTGCCTAGCATGAAGTGACGGGTAACCCTGGTTCAGTACCACCCTTTTATACATGTCTAGCCTCACATCAACCTTACTGCCAACACCAGTAAGTTACAGGACGTCTGAGACAAGGAAATAAAACATAAATCTGTGTTTTCCTGAGGCAGCCAGTGATTTCTCTTCAGATCGGTGGCTGTGGGCCTTCTATCACTGACTTGAGGTTCATAGTTTAGCCTGAATTTTATTTACCACTGGCAGGACTCCATCCACACCAACAGTGGACTCAGTCCAAATGTGAGGCTGATGTTGTGCCAAGAGCTTTAAAGCTTGACAGCGAGGGAGAGAGAACTAGTGTCATCCCTCTGTTCCTGCTCTCTTTGTAAAGCGCCAGGTCTGTTCTGGTGTCGCTGTGTGTGTGTGTGTGTGTGTGTGTGTGTGTGTGTGTGTGTGTGTGTGTGTGTAGCTCTCAGGTGCTTTTAGCCTCCGGCTGCAGGGTTGATTAGAGAAGAGAAGAATATCAGAGTGGCCTTCAGTGCCTTTCAGGGTAGATGGTTTGACCCTCCCCGACAACCACTATACCTATAACACACACACAAACAACCACACACACACACACACACACACACACACAAGAAGGTCTTTCTGTGTGTGTGTGTCCAAGTTTCTGTCTCACACACAAACACAGCGCTTCTATTTACCGTATCTCTGGTTGTCGCACGAGACGAGCATTCCCTGTCACTGAGGCTGAAATATTTATAATGAGAGCGATGAGGGGAGGCCCTGAATTATTTAACATAAAGAGGGAGGGGGGGGCAGGATGGCACTAAATAATCTTCACGGTGTGGCATCCTTCTTCACACACACACACTAACACTTTCTCTCATGTCTCTGCTGTAGCGAGTGGACAGCGCTGCAGCCGCCTCACCTTTGCAGGCAGCAGCAGCCAAAGTGAATGTTTCAGCATGTTTGTGTGTGTGTGTGTGTGTGTGTGCGTGCGTGTGTGTGCGTGTGCGTGTGCGTGCGTGTGTGCGTGTGTGTGTGTGGGTGTGTGTCGGACAGCCCTATTTCCAGGCAGCATACCCAATGAGACGGCGACACTCACCATTGTATTCTACATGTTCATACTCACCCCTTTAGGTATTCAGCTGTCATCAATCCAAATTCACAATAGGAGTCAAGCAAAAGCACTCAGGTCACACACTTGGAACGCAAAGCTACTGCTATTATCACGGCCGTGTTCGCCGCGGTTCATACCGGCGTGGTTAACATCAGCCCACCGTCTGATTTCCCCCGGGGGTCCACACAGCTCTCTCTCTCTCTCTCTCTCAGGTGTTTATTTTGCGTCTTTCAAGCTGCACTGTGCCAGGGTTTAATGTAAAAATCCAGACTTGTTATCAGTCTGAATCACAAAGTGGAGCCAACACCCCATCATCACTAATTGACATGCCTATATGCTCAAAGTAAATTCTGCTATTGGGGAAAAGAGATGATCTGATTTGTCAAAAGTGAGATGGAAAATGTTTTTTTAGCAGGTTAGCTAATTGTCCACATTAAACATATTACGCTTAATAGAATGGTGGCTTATGTCATTCATTATGACCTTATTAGCAAGTGTCAGCAGGTGAACCAAATAATGATTTTTTTCTTCTCATATTGTTCATTTTAAGGCAGGAAGACGGAACAAGTTTGCATGAAAAGACAGATCTGAAAACATGTCTCTTTTTTCTTTATTTTTTCACCCTTCAGATTTAACTTGGGTCACCGCGGATGGTGCAAACCCCAGGTTGAGAACTTGTCGTGCCAGAAAAAGAGATAAGAAAAGTAAATCGGCAGGCTGAGCATGCAGGTTTAAGTTCCAACAGGTTCAGGTACAGGTGATTTTTCCACCACTGCCTTGATTGAACTGTGTATATCTTTAGAGGTTATTTCATAGCATAACATCTCATGAACTTAGAAATCAGAACCAATAATTTCATTTAAAAATCAGAATTATATTTAGTCTCTGCAGCTTTGAATGAAAGAGACAATCAAATGTTACCTGAAAACTATGGTTTCTTCTCCAAAACCCAATTTATTCTTTGTGTATAATACAAAATGCATTACAGCTCAATACTGTAACCATATATATTCAACTTTTGGACACTAGAAACAATTTCTCCCTACATAATGTTGAAGTGAACTCTTGTAGCTGGTGGTACATCAATTTTCAGTCACCACTGAAATGAAATGTTCTTGTGACGGTGTAGGTTTTACAGAGGAAGTGTGAAGCAGCAAGCAGCAGACTGACCTTCAGGACATTGTTACTGTGAGGTGACATCAATACAATCAAACACATGTAAGATGTAAAATGAAAAGTTGCAGTTAAGCTTCTTGTATAAAGAATGCTTCATAAGGAAGAATGAACAAGGGCATTTTCTCTCATGTGCTGCCTCTGTGGCCGCCCCCACATCGCTGCCAGCCACAGATGGACCTCGCGGTTCGCCCTCCTTACCTTTTCTCACGTTAAATTGGTCTAGCTGAAGTGTACGCTTGGAGACGACGGGCGAGAGCTCTTTGGGGGATCCTGGACCAGGCGACGAGGCCACCCGGGACTGGTCAGGCTGAGCGGAGCGAGAGAGGCAGAGAGCGATGGAGACGGAGAGAGAGAGAGAGTGTGTATAAGTGTGTGTGTACGTCCTATTATCTGCGTCTCCTCAGCATTTTGTGAAGGAACCAGATGGGGTCCATTCACACCACTCTGAGTTCTGGAGGCTCCCTGCAGCCACCCCTTGTTATCTTTTGTCACCAATCAAGTGCCATTTTCTCCCTCCTCCTCCCTCCTTTTTCCTTCTTCCCTTCCTCCCTCCTCTATGCCTCTATTTGGGGCCACCAGTGTGCACAGTTGACTTGTACTTTTACCTCAGTGGAACCTTTTGTAGAACTTATTTGCCACACATGTAGACTTCTAAGGATACACGAACAGTATTTTGGATCCATGAGAGGTTGTTTTATATCATGTGACCTAATTACAGGTGGGGCTGTCACTTCCTGTATGCAAATATCTATATATATATGACCTGACAGAGACCTGGATGGTGGAATAACTTCCTTATTAAAGCCATTGGAGAGTGAAGGAGTCCACACATGGGATTGGACAAGCTCCCAAGTTATACCATGTTAACACAGTCCTAAAGGAGCACAGAGGTTTAGATCCAAATGGATCACTTTAGGGGTCCTTAAACTCTTCCCATTGGCTCCCAGGCCTGAGATCTACATATGTGAGGTTTGCAGTTGGGCTGTTCTTGTTCGGTCAGTAGGTCCACTCTCAAAACTACTGTCCAAACTGCAGTGAGACTTTATACTGATGCTCATGAGCCAGAGAGAATGATTTCCAATGATTCTGGAATCTAACCCTGACCCTTTCTCAAGTTCAAATGTGAGGTCAAATTTCCCCCTGGGCCAACACTAGTCCATGACTAGGTATCTTGGAAGATAATGGTTGGACATATATAAGATGTTGATGTTCTTGGTCCCTGGAGAATGAACCAAACTTTCCTTTAACACGGAGCCTGAATGTTTCACTTGAATGTGCACAAGAATCATAAAAACCGAATGTGGATGTGCCATTAAATGTCCTGCCGCACTAATGCTACCCAGAGGATGCGCTTTTACTTCTAACTTCATTTACATACAATGGAGAAGATAATGTGCACTTCATGTAGCAAAGTGCAAAGGGTGTGCAGAATGTCCAGTTTCATGTCCAGTCATAGACCTGTAATAACACACACCCTTTTGGAGCCCAAGCTCATTTGTCATAACCACAATCTTTCCCACTATAAAATATATCTTTTAAAATATTATAATTCAATAAACCTTTACTGAATTAATCTGGGGCTTTGTACAATTGTCCAATATCAATGTTCCTGTCTGTCGATTGGAACACAAGATATCCAATAATATAGTTGGCAGATTGCCTTGAAAATTGCAAAGTACATTTATGCTCCCAAGAAGATAAAACTTTTTGATTTTATTGACTTTAAATCATTTTTCATCTTAAACAGATCACATTGCATAGTTTAAGATACTTTCTGACTGCTTTTCTCATTTTCTTTTATTTAGTTTTCTTGTTTCTTTGTGTCATATTGTCAATATGTCGGACGTGGACTGTTGAAAACACCAGGAACAATAAACCCAGTGTTGTCTTGAGGTTTGTAATGAACATTACAGCGTTTTGTCTTATTTATGAAAGGAGCAGATTCCTTCTGTTTGCTGTGAGTTTTTTGTTTGATAGTTCTGAGTTTCTTCTGTTTACATTCTTCTCTTTGCTAAAGTAAAGATATGAATGCTTCTGCCTGCTGAATGAAAACCAGAACATTTCAAAGAAATACCTTGACATTAGAGCTAAGGAAGAGATGATGAGAAGACTCAAAGAGCGAGTGTAAATACGCTCCAACTTACAGTGGACCTGAGAGCTCGACGCACTGATTGTATCTTGGAAATGGCCGAGTCAAAGCCCGGATCTTAATCGTATTGAGATGCTGTGGGGTGATTTGAAACAGCCTGTGCAAGAAAGCCCTCAAACCTCTCGAAGCTGAAAGAATTCTGCATGGAGGAGTCGGAAACCGTCTCTCCCTGTCGCTGTCAGAGACTGGGAGGAAGAAACATCTAACTGGGGTTATTTCAGCTACATACCACCTATTAGAGCATACGGTGTCCGAGCTTCGTCCTCGGCAGGAATTCTCATATTTGGCATCATTTATTGAACAGAAAATGACCAAAGCTACATTTTCATTGTTTTCGGTTCAATTAAAATCCCCTTTATCTATAGATATTGTTTGAATGAAATATTGTTGTTTATTCCCTAAAAAAGACCTACATATTTCATGGGATGTCCTAATTCTTTCACGACTGCAGTGTGCATGGAGACTGACTGTGGATGTTTGATCGCCTCTCCTGAGTCATCAGAGCTCATTGTTTTACGTGGCAGAGAACAAAGGCTGAGTGATTGCTGTGATTGTGGTGAAACCAGAGGAGAAATAGAACTGAACAACCCGTGAACCACAAGGAAGAGACCATCAACATCATTAAAGAGACTGTGAGTGAATTCATTTTGCTAACTTGCCTCCCTTCAACACATGAACATGCAGCAGCCTAACCAGTAATAAAAGCAAACCGTGCAATAATTGTCGCTTGCTAGACATCTGCTGACGTCACACACTAAAGAAATTACACCGGTATGGATGCACCAATATGGTTGAATACATTAGCTAGTGTCGTGGCTGGATAGCTAGCTAGCATTGGCTGGATGAGACGCTGCTGGATACGCAGACAAGTCCAGGTTCTAATGTCATCATTCACAAACAGAAATAGTGAAACTGGGAATTGGTCACAGTGTTTTTAAAGTCAATACGTTTACAAATGGCAACTTATGAGCAACTTATTTGGATTGTCAGTCATCCAAGCTGCAGCTGTCAATGAGAAAGATGATTTGATTTCTGCAACCAACCGAGCAGCGAGCCAGGGCAGAGGATAGTGGAGATATTAATAAATACAGGGTTTAGACACTGTTTAAGGATATTTGGGCAAATTGGGATTTTGTCTGATTTTCTGCAGGCACCAAACCCAAGGTCCCTATTTCCCTAAATATGAAAATGTCTCTCCATTTTATTCATGAACGTCTCTAATATTATTTAATACATTTTCTCTTGGGGTAATGACATATTCCATTGCACATTTAGTCAGTTTCACCCAGCTCCGCCCCCTGGTGGCTGGCTGCAGTATAGGTCATAAACCCCGCCGCCTCCATTTTAGCCAAAACTGAAAACTCAAACCACATGTTAAATCAAATTTTCCCAGAGATGGTTTTGTCATTTTAGGTGGTTCTTATCTCGCTGATGTTTGTTCAAGTGTTAATTTTTCTGATCAGTTTAGTTTTAATTAGTTATTTGATGCTGTAAAAAGTCACGAACTTCCATGGATCCTGCAGCACCACGACTCCACAGACTCTGGCTCCATCTTTATATACAGTCCATGGCTGGAGGGGCATTTGAACAAAGCCTTAGGGCATCAGTATGCTTCAAACAAAGATCATCAGATCCTCTAACAGCATTTGAGACCTCGTTTTCAATGGCGGAATCTGAGGACGCCGCATCGGACAATTTCTGTAACCTTCGGAAAAAGGCAATCGGGCCACTTTATGTAACAGCTGGCCAAGTTCGTGGAGGTTTGAAGGGGTTGAGCATCTAGTTTTCTATTCTTCAAAAAACATTTTGAACTTAGTTTGAAGCATTCTGAACCCTTTGCACACATCCAAGTCATCAAGCCTGAGTGGTCCCGGCTACTGCGTCCATTAAAGGAGAAGCTAAATGGATGTTGGACCTGGACGTTTGTCCACCATCAGCACGTGACAGAGGACATGAGGGTGATGCAGAGGACTGAATGGACATCACTGTATATCCAGTACGTAGTCCTCAGCCACAGCTTCTACTGTGGTTTGTTTTAGCTGCTGTTGTACGAACTAAAGTTGAGACAAGAAGAAAGAACAAGTGCTCAGAGAGTTTCATCCTGATCTTGATGCTATTCTGTATATCTGTATATATCTGTATTCTGTATTCCTGTATTCATGGCTATAACATGACTCTGGTTTCTGATCGCTATCTGCTGTCTTTGCAGGCGCCGGGTTTCTGACTCCTCCCTCTTCCCTGCCACTCACTGTCATTTCTGTAATATGAGTTGAGGATGCGGCTGCTTCGGTTAATGGCTGCCTGATCACACAGCTGCAGCATTTTAACACTCTGTTTTACATTTCTCCATCGTATCAGAAGTATATTGTGAGATGTGATACGGAGATCACGCTCTGTGATATCAGATGGCTTTGACTTTCGTTGCTATATATAGTTTAAAATAATATTTTGTTCTGTAATTTGTATGTGGGTAGTGCCCCAGACGCACCACCCCAGATAAACAGAAACCTGGATCAGTAAATACAATAGGAGTGTAATAGGATTATCTGGAGAATCCCAGGTTTCTCAAAACAGCGATCAGACCTCCAACGCCCTGACAACAGGATATGATATTTACATGTGCAATATATAAACAACACGCTGATCAAAGACCTGATCAAAACATGGATACTGCTGCTATTTCTGAACTTTCTAATAGTTTTCCTCATTAAAGGTGTTTTTGGGGAGTTTTTCCTGATCTGGGATAAAAGAGGACAGAGGGTGTCGATAGCATCAACACTAAATGGATGTGTGGTACAATGTCAGGCATTATATACCCCAAAGTGACTATATGTTTGCATTCTTTCATTTACTTTGTGCCATGCATACCTGGAGGAACAGTAATGGCTGCATGATGATGTTCACGGGATCGTTGTTTTGGACTACAAAGCTTTGACCCCAGAGACCAGGGTTTTGTCCTGTACCTGTTCGCTTGCCTTGTCAAGGTAACGCTACTGAAAAGGAGAATATTGTTGTTCAGTCATTAATAGCCAAGGTCATCACGTTACTATCCTTACATTCACTGTGACAGAGAGCATTGAAGGCTCGCAGTGTGAAGACTGACTGAAGTTGGAGTGTCAGTGTGGTGTCAGTATCCCAAACGGGTTGTTGCAGAGCATATGGACGTAGCCTCCATAGCTATGTCAGAACCCCTTAACGCACAAGTCTGACAACCTGACTGCGTTCTAAGGTCTTACCACAGAAAGCTGAAACTGATGATCTGCTGGGGAAATGGCTGATTGTAGAATCTGTGTTCTCATCACTCTAATCACTCTAAGTTGACCAGTTGGACAAATTGACTTATTCTTTAAAGGTCCTCTTATCAGACAGTTTTCAGCAACAAGTGAAGCAGGCGCCAAGAACAAATAGACAAAGGATCAACATGGCACGCTTACAAGTGTAGAGCTGAGAAAAACCACACTGAAGACATTTAAATACACGATGATCTGTGAAGTTTAGACACTTTGGAGCAGCTAAGCCTTAGTCAAAACAGATTAAAGGTCAGGGAACACTTATAGAAAGGCTAAGAACACGAGAGCGAAATACTGTGTATAATGTCACAAATACATTAAGCGTGTGTTTAGCTGGATGAAGCCATGGTGGTGGTGGTGGTGGGGTTTGGTGCGTCCAAGCCTGGCATCCTGTTTCTCCAGCGAGGTGTTAACCGAGTGAGAAATGCGGCGCCCGATAGGACGACTGGCTCGCCTCCACCTCCTCCCACCAATGCCACCCTCTTCTTCATCTGATGTGTCAAAAAAAAAAAAAAGAAGAAGTGAGGAGCGGCTAGACAGGGTCACCAGGGAGTACAGACCGACTCTGAGGATCTACACGGTGCTGCTGCAGGGAACAGACTCACTGTGCGTCTGTATGCATGTGTTCGTGTACAGAGTTTCTGAAAATACACTGTCACTCCTCTTGGGTGTGTGTGTCCTTCTACTCCTCCTCTTGTTCAGGCCACTGTGAGGACACCGTGCTCATTTCTGCAAAATTAACATTTGCATTTAACGTATTGAAGTGCGTACGATCGTCTCCTCTTAAAACTGCTGTTAAGTAGATTTGAAATTATTCCAGCGCGTCATTGAAGCCATCCGATCCTTGTTTTGACAGGAATTCATCAAATATGGAAACTATTATATGTATTATGGCATTATTTTATAGTTGCCTCAAAAATTCAGCTTGATATATCTGATATCTTTCAAAATCTTATATAAGAAAATAGAGGCAAAGTGTTTTCAAATTTTAATTTCAGATTTGGAAATTCAATTTGTCTTTTTCCCATTCTGATGTTATTCTCAGAATTATTACTTTATTCTCAGAACTGTTTTGAGTTTAGATGTTTTCGTCCTCACAATTTAGAGATTGATCGAAGTCTTCTTTCTGATCTGGTCCTAAAATGTAGCGAATCTTGAGCAGTGCTAAAAATGAGTAAGTGTAACACACTTTGACACTTTGGTCACGCTGCTCGGGCACTAAGTGGTCAGTGTTCAGTAGCCATGAGGTGTCAGTGAAGTAGGACGGGGGCGTCTCAATGCATCTACACCTCTGAAGACACTCATTGAGATGTTTGCACTTCCGGGTGCCTCATCTAGGAATCAGCTTCTGTTTGATGCCTGAAATAAGGTCTGTGGTTAACACAAGCTTAAGAGACATTCCTGCTCTGCAACATAACATACATCCGTCTCCACCCCACTTGTGAATTTTGAAGCATGTACATGTTTTTAAAAAGGCGGATGCTAACAAGCGGCTAAGTGAGAATACAGAGGTTGCCGGGCCGAACGCAGAAACTTATCTCAAGTTCAGTGGTGGTGAAGTTTAAATCATGCGACCGTGATGTAGTTTGTTTGGCTTTTTACTTTTGGAGATTGCAGTTACACAAAAGTCATAAAAGTGGTCATTTGTGAAGATTATCTTGCCAGAGCTTATTTTCTGAAATAATCCAAAATCCAATGGAAACATCCCATCCAGTTTTATCCAGGGCCATGCTAACTTCCAGGTTGGCCATCAATAATACATCATCCCTGTAGCACTCTAGTGGTGCACATCATACGCTGCTACGATGTGTTGCCTTTCAGAAATTCATCTTTAATATCAGATTTCCTATTTTAATCTAAAATTGTTTACCTTATCTTCAGAAATTTGTATTTTAAAATATATCACTTCTGCTCACTCTGAAAGAACACAAACAGACAAACTTCACCGGTCGAGGCAGATGACGCCCACCCAGAGCCTGCTTCTGCTTCTGGTTCTGGTTCTGGTTCTGGTTCTGGTTCTGGTTCTGCTCGAGGTTTCTGCCTGTTAAAGGCAGTGTTTCCTTGCCACTGTCTCCTAGTGCTGCTCCTGGTGGAAATGTTGGGTCTATACATACAGAGTTGGTCTAGACTTGCTCTATATTAACAAGTACTATGAGATAACTCTGTTATGATATAGAGCTATAGAAATAAAACTGAATTGAACTCCACATGGATCACAAAGAGACATCAGTTTTACGTCGTTCTGCTGTGGGATTCTTTGAGTTTTGAGTATTTGAAGTTCCCAGACTCTAACTCAAACCCTGCAGGACTCTGATTGATTCATGCTGCTCTTTAAGATAAGATAAGATAAACTTTATAAATGTTAATATAAATGACATAAAAACAAGACCCTACGGTGCATGTAAAGTCATCTGTCCTATTGTGATGAGGTTGTGGACAGTGACCCAGCAGATTGTCACATGATCCTCTGATGTCATCTGCAGGTCAGGAAGTGGTCAGCCTCACTTGACACTTCACTTCCTGTCGGTGGAAACTCCCGTCAGTGAGGAGGAGGAGGAGGAGGAGGAGGAGGAGCGCCTCTATGGAGCCGATCATATCAATTTTATAAGCTCTTGTTAGCATTGATTCAATGACGGATACAAGCTGCTGCTGAGCTCCATATTTTCTGAGATAATCAGATTGAGATGAGCTGTGACAGGAATCATAAAACATCTCGACTACTCCCACAAAGAGGAAGAAGAAGAGACCACCCAGAGTTTAATTGCAGGACGCAGTTTTTATTGTGTATTTTCAGAATCCTGATAATATTTATATTCATATCCCAAATGTTCACTTCAGTTTTATTTATACACCATAACGCAGTTATCTCAGTGTCCAGACCTGCTCTGTACTGTGTGAGTCACTGCGTACGGAACTCGTGTTTTCATGTTTAGATGTTTTTAGCTTTTTACTAAAGTTTAACTTGAATTTTGAAGTTTGTACATGAAGCATTGTGTCAGCTCTTTCCAGAATGTTCTTCCATTTTAAAATGTTATTTTGTAGGTTTGTCCTCCACGGAGAGTCTGAGTCTGCTCTGCAGAGGATGAACCATTTCTGATGAACTCTACATGATGATTGATCAGGACGCAGTTTGCTCTGTTAAGCAGCTGCAGGTTATTTAAGGAGAAGAAGACGTCTTTAAGCTCAGTCTGTCCCCTGATTGGACCAGAGTCCTCGCTGGACAGAACTGATGAGCATTGATGAGCGAAAAACGGTAGAGATCTGATGAGTCATTACTGAAGTGTGACAGCAGCAGAATCAATCAGATGTTCTGTTTCTGATCGGATACAAACTCTACCTGCTGGACTCTCTCTCTACCCTGAAGCATTCTGGGAGCAGGCGGCCGGCGTCTCCTTTTATTATTCCATTTCCTCCTTTTCTATTTCCACTCTTTCTGACTCCATCACCTGCATCTGGGCATCAGGAAACATCCAGACTCACACGATCAACAAAAGACTCATTATTATTATTATTATTATTATTATCATCTTCATTACCGTGATCAGAGTCACTTCTTCAGGTGGGGTTTGCAGTGATCCAGTATTTTAGTGTGCAGGTTGTAGTGATCCAGCCACAGCGATGAGGAACAGGGAGGGCCTCCAGTGTTCTTCTGTGAAGGCAGACCACATCAGGGTTTGGAGGGTGTTGTCATTGGCGAGGATCCTCTCACCTTTCAGCCAATCACATCTCAGACCTCATTGCATCCTAATTTTCTATCTGAAGCTTTAGTGATGAGACTTTTTTCATTCCGAATACATTTTTTTGCCTCTCAGGTCGCTACACCTCTGGACGTTGTTGGGGCTGACTCAGGGTTAAAGGTTTTGGTCTTTGTGATGTAATGATGCTTCCTGTCAGACGCACCGAGGGAACGAGTATATTTGATATGGTTGCTGAAATCAGCTGACCAGAATAAAAGTAGCTCATCTCTGTGTTATTTTACAAAATAAAAGCGTTACTCTCTGAGACCCGAGTGAACGTCTGCAGAGCACCTGAGCGAGCTGCTCCTAATGAACGGAAACCTCGTAAAATGAACTTGATTACTGGCTTTTCAAATAAAAACAGGTTCCTCCTCAGAGGCCAGCAGGCAGCGACT
This sequence comes from Gadopsis marmoratus, assembly GCA_036023855.1. Lineage (NCBI taxonomy): Eukaryota > Metazoa > Chordata > Actinopteri > Centrarchiformes > Percichthyidae > Gadopsis > Gadopsis marmoratus. Next base: position 3,334 of record JAVQJF010052327.1, on the reverse strand, counting down.
CCTCATCATTCTCACATTAAAAGCTGCCGTCGGACGCTGGAAACACTGCTTACACACACGATATGAAGCGCCATCTTTATTTCTGTCTGAAGCCTCAGAGGAGCTGAGGAAATGTTGAGCAAACGTTTCTGCAGCGACGCATTAACTCCGATTACAGGAAGACAATACCTGAGACGCAGTACATATGAAGGAGCGTGTGTTCGTGTCTTTCTGTCTTTGTGGGGACCAGCGACAGCGACGCACCTTGAGACCGAAGACCTCCTGGAGTGTGGGGACGTATGTGGACTCCAATCCAACAGCAGCTTATGAATGAGGACATTTCTGGACGTTTTAAGACATTTTAGAAAAGAATATGACATTTGTGAATTAAAGATATTTTTGGAAAGACAAAATGACAAAAGAGTTTAAATCTATTAAACACCATGAAAGGACTGCGGGGGAAATCGTTTGGGACTCTGGGGGGACTCTGTGGGACTGGGGGCGGACTGTGGAGGACCTGTTTGTACAGGTCTACAGCAGGACCTGGATGTGAAACATGAAGTTAGTGAAGAGGCCCATTGAGTGAAAGCTCGGCTGGCAGCGTGACAGCAGCTCCTGGCTCGTCTCTCGCTGCCATCAACAACAATTATCATCAGACGGTTTAACCGACAGCTAATTATGATCCGCAGCACAAACAGCAGCAGTAGTTTATCTGCTGCTAACATTACATCCTGACTGTGCGTCCCAATCGCTGCGTGGGTTTGAACCCCGGCCAGAGGAACTTGGCAGCTGTGGCTCGATGGTTATTAATATTCCTGAAGGCCTGAGAAAATAAACTTCCTGTCAGAGAGGGTTGCCATGGCGTCTCAGAGTTGACACAGCAGTCCGACCGTAGCCGTCATTGTTTCTGATCAGAAGCCCAACCGCTCATTATATTTCAATTTATGGTTTTTCTTTTGAACGATCTTTGTGTCGGTCTGAGAAACAATCAGCATGAGGACAGAAAGAGACAGGAAGTGTCCTACTGAGGGACACAACAACATGTTTGTGTCTCTGAGGACGTTTCTCACCCACAGAAACAACCAACGCTGCTTAATGAGCCAAAATCGTTTCGCTTCGTACTGTATGAATACGCAGCGTGAGCGCAGGGCTTCTGTTGGGATCTGTCCTCTTAATGTTTTACTGTTTCATGGTCAACTTACTGAGATGTGTTTCTACTTTCTTTGCTGCAGGTCATCTGGACCGAAAAGACTGACATTTATAACTGCAGACTGAATAACCTTTTGCTATTGGCTCACTTAGAAAGTGAGAAACCTGTGATTGTTTAACATTTTGATTAACATCCGTACAGCGGTGGAGTCCAGAGGTGACCTCGTCCACCAAAGTCTGGTCATACAGATTCACTTCAATTCAATTTTATTTATTCAGCGCCACATCAAAGTTATCTCACAGCACTTGTTCATACAGAGCAGGTCCAGACCGACTCTTTATTACAGAGACTCAACAATTCCCACCATGAGCAGCACCAGGAGACAGTGGCAAGAACCAGAACCAGAACCAGGTTCTGGGTGGGCTGCCAGCTGCCTCGACCGGTTGGGTTGAGAGAGAGAGAGGGCAGGAAGAAAGAACACACAGCAGCACAGTACAGTTCCACATACAGATGTAAAGCAACAGTAGTAACAAATACATAAATAACTAATAGTATTAGCAGTACAACAACAGCAACACTAATAATAAGAAGAGTAGCAGCAGCAGCGGCTGCGTCCACGCGACCAGACTCCTCGGCTCATCATCATTTTCTTCTTGTGCTCAACCTTCTGCGTAAAATAGCGAATGACTTTCCTTCGGCTGGGAAACCCCTTTATTAGTTTCTGAAATTGTTAGAAACTCAGAGGGAATATGTGATGCCCAGATGTGCAGCTAGACACGTACAGACATTTGTACAGATAGTGAAGCAGCTGACAGTTAAAGTCACATTTAGACTTTTCTGAAAGACGTTTGGCATCAGACTGAGCGGCTGCTGCATGACGTGTTCTGATTATAAGGTGGGAATGACGTGATGCTGGTTTGTCTTCTCACTTTACTTTCTCATCTGAAGTTCATTAAAAGCTGCAAATCTTCTGACACCTGAACACAAAAGGAAACTCATGAACAGACGTGGACGGCGTCGCGTCACATGATTCGTCTGTAAACTATGACAGAGATTTAATGATATATATGAAAAACAAATATCAGCTCGAGTATATAAGTATAATGTTGAAGTGACATTTTCTTATTCTAACTACATTCAAAACATTATGTTGCTTTCAGTGTTTGCACTTCACCTTACACTAATTTCAGTTAGTGCACTTTATCTGACTTCTGCCTTCAGTTGGTAAATTTGGCCTGACATTAGTTTAGTACTTTCACTTCAACTTATATACACTTAAACTCTGTGCTTACACATTCACTTCAATGTTATTCAGTGCATGAAACTGAAACTTCAACTCTTTTCATCATCTTTCAGTGTTTCTCTCTCTCTTCATTTGCTTTCTGCACTTTCACTTCAACTAGTATGCTTGAACTGACCGCACCTTTTTTTGGAGTCCACTTCAACACATCGCAGAATTTACTCGACCTGTCACTTCACTTTCATTTAGCACCTAAACTTCAATTTCTTTCACCACTTTCATTTAAACTGTTACTTCTTATGAAACTGCCACTTCAACTTCGTGTACAACATTATTTGTTTCAACATCAAACACATGAAGAGAAACCTTTTCTAGTTTGTACTGTTACAGTAGAACTGCAGAACATCCATATTCCAGATGTTTTTCAGCTGGAACAAGTTGGCACAAACCTCGTGGGAAAACATTTAACGAGTCTCAGAAGAGTCGGCCAGTGAAAAAGAGAAAATCTGAAACCTGGACGAGAGTTTGATGGTCTGAATATTTTTATTTTTTCCTCTGAGAGCTCGGTGACGACCCGGCGGACTTCAGAGCCAATAGACACATTTTACAAACACAAATGAGTGTAAATTCAGAGCATCACCTCTGTTATTATTTTTAGAGGAGCTGTAGAGTTAATGTCTCTGAGGGAGTTCAGTGCTTCGATCTTGAGTCTGAAGATCACAGAGCCGAGCCAGATATAATATATAGGTAGAGGTAGATTTTTATTCATAAACATCACAGCGGATTCCTTTACTGCTCAAGAAAATGAAAGTAACACTTTTTAAGCAGACTACAGCATCAAGTGAATTAAACTTCTGGGATGTTGATCTGGTCAGTTAAGCAGCAGAGGGGGTTGTTAATCAGTTTCAGCTGCTTTGGTGTTAATGACATTAACAACAGGTGAACTAGAGGGCAACAATGAGACG
>JAVQJF010052325.1:0-17961 GCA_036023855.1 Gadopsis marmoratus | reverse complement strand
TTAAAAATGAACATCTAATCAGAATTGTAGACTATATGCTGATTCCACCATTTTTAGATGCAAATATTTTTAGCCCAGTAAATAAATTGTATAAATAATGGACTGTGTTGAATCTTACTTCTGGCAATGTGGAGAATGCTCTGAAACTAATACTATACAGAAAATATAAATGAATCATTAAGGATAAATTAAATGTTTAGAATAAGTTGATTCTTGGGGGTTGGGAGACTCAGAATCATGACCTCAGTATTTCTAAAATTCTGCATACAGCCCTCACAAACAAACTCATGCCCATAATTAGCAATATAGACTAGTAATATTTTAGTGATCTACAAATTATATTTACTTTACAGTGTGATGTCACCAGTTGATACTCAACTTCTAAGTATATATAGTCTATAATAATGTTGTAAGACGTAAATACACAAAGATAGTCAAAATCCATCATAAGAAGATAGCTGTGTTTAAAATCTTCAGACCAATAAGAAATATATATCATATTCCTATAATTTCCTGCGTGGTACTAAATAGCCTCATGGTTTTATAGTGATTCTTTATCTAACCCTTACGATATCCATTTGGACCCAGTGTGTTTATACTGCTACTTCAGGGGGATCTTCTATAATATTCCTACATTTTCACTGTGGTGTTTGTATAATATGCCTCTGAAACTGACTATAGCATTACTACAGTTCTTACAGACGGGATATATACAAAAGGCTTATACTGTATATACACCAAATCACAAATTGAATAGGCCTATTTGGCCCCTCTTTGTGTCATTTCCTGTGGTGTTGCCTTTATTTTGGCAGGTAAAGCTGCAGAGGCCTGCTGGCCTGCAAACACAGCAAACAGCATCAGACTATCTGAGATATATGCTAGCTGCTCCCCGGAAGACAAGCAGGGGTATATTATGTACATTTAAATCATGTTTCCAAATAAACACTTTTATATTGGAAAAAGAAAAAAATCCTCAGGAAACACACTGACCCATTTTTTCTGGTGGATGACACCTCAGCTAATATTCAATTAATAAATGGAGGTGTGTGTAGGTGTAGGTGGGGGGTTGCAGCTCATTGGTTCATGTGAGTGGGACAACTGAATCCATATTCATAGGTCTTTGGAAAGGAGGTAAATTTACACTGCGAGACGCGCTGCTATCAGCGCTGTTCAAAGCGTTGCAGAGCATGAAATTGCCTCTCTGTCTCTGTGTTCACTCATTTCATCATCCAGCCCTCTGTAGGCCTGAAACAAAAATATAGAATTGTTGGAGGTATAGGACAGGGAGTCTTCCTTTGTGTGTGACTGTGAGACATTCAGACAGATGAAGCAGCAAACAGCGGCTCAGTGGGGTCAAGGCCATGTCCACGGCCTACAATCTCATCCCAAAATTACATGAAAAAGCCTGTTAGATGAAATAATTAACAAAAATAAATCAAAAAGCCTGTATTTAAAAAAATATTTTATATTTAAAAGTTAACATTCATTGGTCAACATAACAAACCAATATTATGACAAATATCTGTGATTATTTCGATCATAATTTTATTATTATTATTATTTATATGCACATTCCCTACATCTCTTAGCCTACACGTTATACTGTGTTTTGCCTTGTGGTATAATTCTAAATAACACTCAAGTATTTATGAAAAACACATAGTTATTAATCAGTACTTTAATGCCACTAAACACTCTTGGCAAACAATAATGCAAACCATATTCAACAAGTTGATTTGTTTTGAAATGCATTAGAGTATTAATTATGACTTCTAATCTGAAGATATTTGAAACCTTTTAAATATAGAATCAGATAATCTGACATTATTTAATTCAGCATTTTGTTTGACAAAGATGTGAAATACAATTAAGAAATACAGCTATTTAGCTAAAATTGAACTTAATATTTAAATAGTTTATTTTAAAATGATACTTCACTACGAGCTCCTGTCAGTGCAGTTTTTTATGCATAAACGGACTTAATCAAAATAAATGTATTTCTCTCGTCCTCTTACTCAGATAAATTACAGGGCAAGGCTTTAGTACATGTCTATATTTTTGAGCAGATCATTATTTACTGAATGAGCAAGAGAGAGATGAACAGATGAACATCCCACCGGTTACTTTGAGAAGTGAATGAATTACTCTGTATCACTCTAACTTTCTCCAACTATGCCCATCTAACCCAGGTTTATCAATTGAGAAATGAGTGAGAATCTGTGTTTCTAAAGTAATGATGGGGTCACATTATGGCACAAGGAAACTATTTATTCTGCACCATGAAACTGTCAGATAGATAGATATATAAATATATAGATAGCTAGATAGATAGCTAGATAGATAGATAGATCTTTTGAAAACAGTATGGCTGCCCGAGTGTCTCAGATGGTAAACTGAGAGCTGTGATGCTGCTGTTGACAGCAGTCCACTGTGTAATTATTTTGCACCAAATTACTTATCGAGTGAGCATCTTCCTGATGAAACCGGGCTATTTCCTCCAGCCTGGAGGTCATCTGTCATCCGGAGCTTCATACTTCCCGTATAGGAAGAGTTTGTCTCTTCTGTAATCGCTCTGGAGCCTGTCCAAACAAAGTATTCCCCACTCTTTAAAAAAAAAAAAAAGAAAACAGAGGGTAACAGAGGGTAACAGTAGGATGAGATCAATTTGTCAAATTCAAAGGTAAATGTTGTGACAGGCTGACTGGATCTTTGTCTCTACCTGTTTTCCTCCACTCTGCTGCTGGCCTCAGCTCTGTAGGCAAGAGAAGGGGAGGTTTGCTTTCATACACAGGGCTTCTGTAATTATCCAATAGAAACAGAGAGGTAGGATAATATAATTTATTCACATGCTTCAGTCCTGCTTTTTCATTCCATGCAAGCATAATTGCATAATAAAAGCATAGCGTGTGCATGTGTGTGAAATCACAGAGTGTGATGCAAATTTCAAAACAATTAAACAAATTAACATTTCCCTACCAATTACACAGGACTGGATATGTGCTTGTGTGTGTGTGTGTGTGTCTGTGTGTCTGTGTAGCAGTGGAGTGTTTGTACATGTGAAGCAGAGGGACTGTAGTATAGAAAGTGGCCACGCAGTTGGCCCTGCAGCTACAAAGCCGCTTTAATTTACATGCAAATGAAGGTAATAAACAGAGAGGAAACACAGAGCCACTGCTGCTGTCCCCCCTGCTGATGAAGAACTGTAAGGATGTAAAGTTTCAAAACCCACACCATTTATTCAGAGAAATAATATTTAAAAAATCATTCATTTGGCTTAGCCCTGCCTGTGTGGGTCAGTGATTTTTAGGTTTACAGAGCAGGAAGGCTGACTGAGGATAAGAACAGGAGCCATGTGTTTTTGTTATGTTAGTCACTGTTTTTGGTACAAACAAAAGAGATTATTAAAGTAATCTCTGTTCTTTTTTCCACCAAATCAAAAATAAATAAACCCAATGTTTGGGAGTGAGCATGCATTATAATTTAAAGTGATAATTCTCAGTCCTAAGTGCCACAAATAGGATTCAAACAGGATTTAAATCAGGTTAAAGATATCAAATCAACAGATGCACATAGTAACTAACATCATTCTAATACACCAGCTCTGATCACTAGTATTGTTTTGTTACATTTTTTTGGTCAGAGACTTAAATCATATAGTTTATTGTCATGCAGAAATCACTCCTATATACATTTTCACACATTACTACTACTAGTAAAAAAGTGTAAAAACAAAAATACTACAAACTGAACTTTATATATTTTGGAGTAGGTAACTTCAGACAATGATCTTTTTTCCTCACAAATGAAACAGCACTTTTATGAAAATTACATCATGTTTTCCTGTAGTAATGCAGTAAAACAATGTAGAGATTCATTGTTTGAGCATGCAAGGAGAATCATCAGTTTCTTTTACTTTTGACACATTTTTGGATTCACAATAAAGCAACTATGACCAATATTTTGTGCTAAAATTACACAGCTTTATATTGAGATAAAGAAAAATATCTTAAAAAGTCAAAAAATATGCAACAGAATATACTTTTTATCAGTGTAAAAAGTCACAGGAAGAGCCATTATACTGAAGAGGTCAACATTTCCATGCATGCTGGATCAAAGTAAAGAAACACATTTATAAGAATCATTGAACAACTGTTTGATTTCTGCTGATTCCCTCCATATATGGGTCTGATTTGACTTGAGTCGGTTTCTGAACGATCTGGTGTCACATTGAGGGAACGTATCTGTCTTTGATGCTTAGCAACACACACACACACACACACACACACACGTATACATGCACATATGCATGGGCAGACAGGGAACAAGACAATCTGGTACACACACAAGCAAAGGCTTTACATTTATACAGGCCTATACATGTGTTCCATATGCACACAAACACAGTGGCTGTCAGTGGTGGGTGGTGCAGGAGGAGGCAGACTAAAACTCCACATGCCTCCCTCTGTCTACCAGCCTGTCAGCAACTGAGCTGTGAGGGCCAGCAGAGCAGTTGTGGCACAAATGGCCGCCGTTGTTTTATCATCTGTGAGTAACAAAAGTGGTATTGAGATGTACAGGCCTCCCACACTGCTGCTAAACACTATGTGTGTGTGTGTGTGTGTGTGTGTGTGTGTGTGTAACTAAACTGTGTAAATCATACATGGATTAACTGGTAGATGTTTTTGCGTGTGTGTGTATATGTCCATCTGTCTGCCTGTCTGCTACGCAGTGTGCATTCAAGAAGGATTACACTGATATATCATTTATTACAGTGAATATCAGTTGTTTTGACCAGACCTCCTTTGACATTATAAGGCTTCTTCCATAAAACATGCACAAAAAACTGAAATTATATGTGGTGTTCTTTACATTTATTTCTTTAATTACTCAAGACTGTTTTATGTGTGTCAGTAAAATCTCCCCCAGTATCCCGTATTGCTGAGTGGTGGGCCAGTCTGCCTTTTAAGAGCTGATAACAGTAAAATAATTTAAATGGGTCTGGGTTTTAGTAGAGAGTTATGGTGCCCCATAATGGTGTAAAATCTTCTTCAGAGACTTTAATTCAAGAGGAAACCCAGAACTGTCACAGCAGAAAAACAACCAAATTTAAAAATACACATGATTTACACCGTGGTGCAAAGACACACTTGAGCTCCCCGGCCCACCTCCTCTCAGCTCCTGTTTCCTCCCAGACCTACCATGCAAATAGGATTAACTCATCCTCAGATGAGAGTGCTTCAAGACGCCCTGCGTTACGTGGTTCAATTCCATTGCTCCTCAACAGGACCGCCATTCAAACGGCTGAGCTGAGCATCCCCCGCTGAGGCGCTGCCATTTTGAGTCAATCCAGCAGGTAGGTGAGCGTTATCCAAAACTCATGGTCTGCTTGATGTGCTTCTGATGTGTTTTTTGGATCATGTCACATGTGAGAGTTGTTTCAGAGTCTGTGGTGGTGCCAAACATGTTAAGTAGGTCTAGTGTTGTAAGGCAGTTAAAATTAATCACTAAATCCCTTTAAAGGTTTGCAATTATATGCTCATAATAAGATAGAAAAAGCTTAAAATTCAGAACTTCTTTCGCCTGAAAAAGTGTCATTATATATTATTGTAACAATTGAAAGAAATCTACACTTCTAAATGTACACCGGTCATTAGAGCAATAAATGTAATGGAATCAATTTGAAGTTAAATTAAATTAAAATTTAATGCAGCCTTTGAATAAGTTTTAGAAGTAGGCTTCAATTTGAGTTTAAAAATGTACTCTGCTTTGCCTATTATGTATATGAGCCTTAATGAATATATTTGTCATCACACTGATCAATTTTTGATTGTGTGAAAGCCCTGCTTTGCTGTATCATATGCCACATAAATATGTATGAGTGACTGGGGGAGGTTCCATCGCCACAGCAGAGCAGACATTTATAGAGGTGTCAGAGATAGATAATCGAGGCGAGGGCTTCTCCGCATGAAATGAAAATACTCTTGCAGGAGCCTGCGTGCACCTCCTCTGGGCAATAATAGACTCGCACTGTGTTGTGATATTGAATCTTATCATATTCTTGCCTGATAAAAGGTTACATAGTGTTTACAGTGGAGGCGAGATGGACAGTAGCACTGCTACTGCAGTTATTACTGATCAACAGAAGGCAGGACACAGGATTGCTATCAGCAGCATGTAAATTACAATGTTTTACACAAGAATACACACAATCACACAGTGTTAAAATTAACATGTTTTATTTAAGCCATGAAAGAGAACATACTAATGCACAATCTGGACTATAGTGTATATCACAATACAGGCATCAGTTAATATTATTGTCCCTGAGACTGCATTAAAGAAATGTTACTGGAATAAAATCATTACTTGTCTAAAATTCTTACCGGTAAATAAAATCCATATTTGAATTAAGATCAGTCCTACTTTTTGGTACCAAAATTCTGTATATTTATTATAGAGAATTTATACAATAGATTATAACCAAATTTATGTCAAGATATATATTTGACTTCAAGCCCTACAGGGTGATAGCTAGCAACAACAGCTAGGCTGGATTAAAGCCTAGCCTAAAGTCTTTATCTGCAAATGTAATGGCTTTTAAAGATGCACTAATCAATATTTTCATTTTTAAAATTGGTCAAATGAATAGTTTATTGTACAAGTCATAGTGATGAAACCTATAACATAATTAACAATAATTCTGCAGTTCCCCTCAGCATTTTAGCATCTTTAAGCTCATTTTTTTGGTTTTAGTGCCCACAGCTTTATTGTTTTGGTTCAGGCTCACTGCTCTCATCAGCAGTTTCCAGGCAGCTGTTTTCAATGAAACGGCTCCAATAAGCTCAGTGTACACTACCCGCCCAGCACCAAATAGCAGCCAGACAAAGTTAGTTACTAGCTGATCCATATTTAGCAGCTAAAGAACCAAATATAAGATCAAACAGGGCTAAAAGGAGAGTGAAAGTTGGACTTCGTGGACAGTCACTACTACAAATGCTAACATGCTAACATGTTTGCCACAACAACTTTAAAAAGATGATAATACAGTATGTCAATGTTGTGTTGCAGAGTTTGTGCAGCTTGTTCCCAAAATTCAGGCCACTCTTTCTTCTGAAGTTGCTATGTAATTGCAGTAACGTTATGTCAATCTTCAGATCTGTCAACTCTATGGAGGTTCAGGAACAAAAACAACTAAGTTAAGGCTAGGAAAAGATTATGATCATGGCCATTCGAGGCATTTCACCAAAGCTGTTGAGTCTGCAAAACTCTGCAGCTCCCTGTTGAATGCCAACATTTTAAAAATAATTAAGTCCCACACTGCCTGTGTGTGGCAACTATGTTGTTACAGATTGTGGTTACATGATCACTTGGTCTGAGAGCCTGAATTTTATATATATATGATTAAGGTATGGTCAGGTGCTGAAGTTTTAAATGATAGTGTATAAAGTGCAGAGAGACAGAGACTCAGACAGAGAGAGAGATGGGGAGGTGGAGTGGCTGTGCTTATCCCATGTGTTCCTCAAAGAGTTCAAGTTACAACTGGGAGGCATTTTGGGAATGGCACTCAACACAGACCGTGGATAACAGCATTAACACCAGCAAGCATCATATGTGGTCCCTATGGAATTCTGTGTGTGTGTGTGTTTGTAAGAGAGAAATGGATCGCATGTGTGTCTGAACCTGTACCTGTGTATTTAATTGAGGGAATTTAAGTGAACAGGTGTGTCAGTGGTGTAGAGTGAGTACTCATATCCAGAATTAAAACATCGACATTTGCATTTTTTTTATTGCTAACACATTTCTTTATATGCGTTCCCTTTTTCAACTCTCTTCACACAGTCAGCACAGCAGAAGTCAATGTGGACTAAGCTGTGAATCACTTTGCATTCAGTGACCACATTTTTCATTAACTGTTTTCTTACTCAAACACCACCAAAACTTTGCACATTTACAAACAGTTGTCAAAACTATTAAATGTATGTTAAAATTGAATAAATTCCTAATTGGAAAACTGAGCGCCTATTTTCTTTCCTTATTGACCTCTATGAAAGACTTGTACCCAAACTCACCTGCCCCCTTTCCTCACCTTGCACAAGGGTTGATTCTGAGATGTGTTTGAAGTGTTTAGGTTACATTTCTGTAATGCTAATTTTGAATGTGAGATTAATTGTTGCAGTATGTCAGTAAAGAGAACTGTTTTGAAAAAGTGACCTTGTATAGAGAAATGTGAGTTAGCAATTGTATAAAACTGCAACTGTCAATTATTAGACCAATACAGACAGCCACAATAGGTATGCAAACAGCTGTAGGGCTTCTGTAATCAGATGAAATGCATTGAAAAAGAAGAGCGACACAGTTGCTGAGTTTTATTTCTTACAGTCAGTGCTATTAAACGGTGCTCAGTTGACAGGCACAGCGTAGATCATCATTGCTGGTCATATGAATGCCATGATGTCATTGGCAGTACTTTTGGATTCCAATACATACTGGCAGGTGTGAAGAGCGTGTGTGTGTGTGTGTGTGTGTTTGTAAAGTTAGGAGGGCAAGTCAGCCAGGTTTTTTATTTTTCATTACAAATTTGAGATATTACTAAACACACTTGTTATAAAAATGTGCCTTATTATTATGGATGCCACCTTCTGTTAGGGTCTGGCCACATGTTTGCAAAGTTCTCACAGAAGAGGTGAGCTTACCTGAGGTCTATTTGTAGTGCTAAGGTTCAGACTGATTAGTGTTCATTTAGTTTAAGTGTTTTTGTGTGTGTGTGTGTGTTGCCAATTTCAGGTATATTTTGCATTTTGAATAGAAGTGTTTAACCAATGATTACAAGAGATTTCATTCTTGATCGATGTATCTAAACTAACTGTGTAGTGTTTTGCAAGGTGTGTTTCAAAGTTGCAAACAAAGTGCAAAACAGAAAACGTGTTTGTGCTTGTGGTGCCTTTGTTGAAGGCATGGTTACAAAAGTTAAAGGTCTAAGCATTCATTGCATAAGCAATTAACAAAAATTGTAACATAAATACAAGAAATGTTGTTTTAGCGTTTTAGTCCATTTCGCTCCTCCTTTGCAAGGAGATACCGATTTTTACCTGCATCTTAATGTATGTTAACAAAGCGTTTGAATGCTCTGGTGTTAGTAAAAATGTTATTTGTCAAACCTATTAGATACAGACAATTTTCACGACTCCAGCTATTCAAAAGTAAAGACATTTGATATTTGATACTTTTTAAAAGAAAGAACATTTTAGTTTAGTATGATATGCATCTCATCTGTCACATTAAGAAAGAACTTATCCAACTTGCAAAAGGAAATGCAGTCCTTGCAGAATGAGATCTCATGGCAGCTCAGTTAGCTGTTCGTTGGCAGTGGCTGGGAGATCCACAGTGATCGCATCACAGTTGAAACGTGCTAGCTTACTGTGCATCATATGAAGGCTCACTTCCTTCACTGCGTATACACTGGTGCTGAATGTCAGGTTGTATTAACACATACTCTTGTGAAATTCAAGAGTCAGGAAACATAATTTAAGCAGTTCATTTTTAATGCATTCATACTTATTTTTTAACAAAGTTGATACTTTTACCCAAAAAATTGTTGATTGTGTGTATATATACACTGCTCAAAAAAATTAAAGGAACACTTCTTAAGCACATTACCCAGTCCATACCAGTGTAGATATCCAGCATGATTTTTTTCCCGTTGAGATCTGATGTGTTCCCAATGTGTTCCTTTAATTTTTTTGAGCAGTATATTTCACTCCATTTGCATATCAGGCAACATCATGTAGGGTCCTGACCCTAAGGTTGAAAAAGATGCCTTAAACCATTCACTGCTGCAATATATGGCTGACTTTCCACATAGATAAGGAAAACCTCCTTTGTAAACTTTGGCAAAAGGATACTTCAATCGTTTTGTATTGCATTTCCATGAAGTTGGGAGACTCAAAAGAGACAGATTTTTTAGGGTTGTTCAAATTGAACCAGCAAAGGCTGATATCTTGACTCTTACCCTCTTTTATTACTGTAAGAAAAGTGAAAAAATCATAAATTTCCCATAAAGGTTTATGATTTTTTAATTTTTCTTACAGTAATACAGATCTTGGGAGGAAGTTGAGATACACATAATGATATCATCATGACATCATCAAAGTTATTTTCTCAGACTTGATCAAGGTTCTCCAGAAGTACAGAAGCTATTACAGAACTGAGTAGTAGTCCACATGTGTGGTAAATCAAACTAAATATGTAAAATTGGTGGAGCCTTTTTAAGGACAAGAACTACATTTTCAATGTTTTGTGATCTCTTATATCTCTTGATATAGCTACTATCTTCCGAGGCCCTGTATGTGTAACACACAATTATTGTCCTTTAAGAAAAGGTAGATTATCCCTTGCTGTGATATAATTGAGGCAGTGCTACCTTAATTAACTGGGCAGTGTGTGTATTCAGCTGAGGGGTGTTTCAAGAAATAAAAGCAGCTAATTAATTACATATAGCTGCCATTGCAACATGTCACAGAGGCACAAATTAGTTACTGGACATGTCACAATTAATGAGAAGAATTACATTGATGTATGAGTTGCAGTCTACTAACACCATATTTATTAGAGAAGATGCTGCAAAATCTAGGTTCAGGCGAGCTTACATTCAGGTCAGGTTCATTTTGAGCTGAGCAGCAGCAAATCTGCCATCTACGTGGGCGATTCAGCTGTAGGCGGCGAGAGTGAGGAATACATAAAATTGTAGGACATAATCCTTGTTCATCGCTCAACCACAAGCAATTGGTTATATTCTTTTTTGTAAGGCTGAATGGCCGCCTTTGTTGGACCCCAATTTATCATCTGCCCGATTTCAGCATGAAATGTGTGCTGCTTCTCTAGGGGATCCTCCAGAGCATAGAACTGCACAGCTGGTCTGTATAAGCTGCCCGAGACACTGACTGATTAACTTACTGCAGGTGCATTTGCCAGCCTGCGCAAGCTCTGATTCAGCCGCAGTTGCTCTTCATCAACAGCATGTCTGAGAGGCTCTTAAAAGTGTTAACCACTAAGTTTATGTTACATATGCAGGAGCACATCTTCTGTAATAGATATGGAATGTGATACGGGGGAAATTCAATGCTGTTTGGTGCAGAGTTGTATAATTATCATGATTTTGTGTCTTTGATACGGTGTGCACCTTTATCTTTGTGAAGATATTTGTGTGTGCTCTCTGTGTGTTTTGTTCTTATTTGACAGCACTTCCTAATTCCAGCCACCCATGTCCTTTTCCTTCCCTGTCAAATGATAATCTTCCAAGAAGCTCTATCATTGTCCCACGATCCCAACTTGTTCCCATAGTTGTAATTGGAAACCACCGCATGTGCACCTCAATGGTTTATAGACTCTTAGTAGTAGACTTGGAGCCTTGGACGACATATGTAAACCATTACACATTTGCAAGAAACAGATTTGCTTTCAGCTCCCATTTTTGTGTGGAGACAAGAGAGAATGGACGGAGAGGTCAATCATGTGTTTTCTTGTAAACAGAGAAACCTCATGGCAAATTAGGGCATTGAGGGATTTGTGGACTCCACCTGTTCCTGGAGGCTTCATGATGGCGTCTGCAGATGTCAAGGTGTGTAGTGTTAGTAAATGGAAGCCCTGACCATGCAGAGATCAAGTTGAGCCTCTGTGTGGTCTCTTTCAAACACTTTACATCTGGATTGTATGAGACACTTCTCACACATAAATAAAAACTAAAAATACCACAAATGCTCCTTATGAGAACATATACTTGGTATACACTTGGTCCTTCTTACAGAAACGATCTGACATTACTTAATATTGAAAGTACAGATCAGCAGATTTGGCATTTCGATAAAAGAAGACTTTTCTGTTTTATATCACATAGGGATGTAACATAGTTCACTGCTTGTATCATATGTTACTTTGTAGCTCAGTACAATAACCTACTTAATGTATCTATTTCTGTTTGAAGTAACTAATAACAGGTGTAGCAGAATGCCTGTGCATACACACTGCTGGGCAGGTTATTTTACTGTATATGTACGTAAAAATATGTAGAGATACATATCAGAGAATTGGTTCGTATGTGTCATCCAATCACATCTGAAGGCAGCACTGATAATAGTTGTTATTAACGTCCACACTCAAAGAGGGCTGAAAAGACTAGATATAGAGAGGGTTGATTGAGGTTGAAGAGACACTTTCAGGTTTTAGTTACTCTCCATTGAAAATAGTTGGCAACACTGCAATAAAACAAGTAGAAGAAAACAACAACACACATCCTGTAAAATGGTGGCATGCAACCATTGTAAAAGTTTTATCAGAGAGACATACCATCTGACCTTTCCTGCTTTAATCAACTTCAAGAGTGGCTTTCCTGTGTACTTGTAGATTTTTTCCACAACGCCCTTTACAGTGTTGTAGAAGAATGGCACTTTCCAACAAGAGCCAGACTCACGTGAGTGCATATGCATAAATTGTTTTGGCAGTGTGCACACAGCTGCATAGGAAGTGCTTGCTATTTCTCTGATGTTTTTGGGTTAGTAATTTTGACTTCTCATGCAAAAGGGTAGAAAAAAGTTTGGCTTTTCAGGTGATGTTCTGTTAATTCTCTCAAGACGAATGTTTATCACCCTGCCAGTTGCTATAAGGTATATTAGCCGTATGGTATCTGACAAAAACAGAGGGCCATATGTGTTGCCATGCTGTTCGCAACAGAGCTGCTGCTACAACCTAGTCGAAACATGCAGCTGAGAGCTGTCAGTTTCCATAGGTAACTTTGATACTTTGTCTCCTCTGAGTAGGATTCCTGTGATCATTATTGTGCTTTTTCACACAAATGAAAGGGATGTTGTCTCTTTCAGAGTGTGATTCATGCTACCTTTTGCTATCCAATGGTGTTGAGTTTATTGTGCGGATGCTGAAAGAAAGAAAACAAGGCTTCACAGCGCTTTGCACCTCAACCTTAACAATCGACCTTAACCTTCTGCTGTGTTGTGATAGTGGCAAAGGTCACACAGAGATGGAATGAGTTTTAGGATTTAGAACCAGGGCACGTCTGACCATGTGTAATATCGTTCAAGTCAGGGCTAATGGCCTTTACCTGTCTGCCCGTTCAGCGCTGCAGAACGCAGACAGGCACCATCTTCCTCCTCTTCCTCACCTTGAACACCTTGAACACCACACACACACCACACACACTTGCCCTTATACCCACACCCACAAACACAAACATACACATTCACAGACACACACACACACACACACGGTATGGTATCTTCCTATATCCTCTCACATATGTACTATATAGACACACAACGACTCTTACATGCATTTGTGTGAGCAAAAGCAAACACAGTGTATATCTGCATATTCACATACATGCAGTTGCTCATGGTACATGAGTACCAGCCA
This sequence comes from Gadopsis marmoratus, assembly GCA_036023855.1. Taxonomy (NCBI): domain Eukaryota; kingdom Metazoa; phylum Chordata; class Actinopteri; order Centrarchiformes; family Percichthyidae; genus Gadopsis; species Gadopsis marmoratus. The sequence continues at coordinate 4,539 of JAVQJF010052325.1, read as the reverse complement.
TGCATGTACACATTAATTTATTATACATAAAACAAGTATTTTATTCACATACAAACTATACACAAATACTACAGCTTACAAACAGCTAGCTTGTAATTTACATGGGTTAAATATTACTGTTCATTTAAATTTAATATAAACAACACAAATTTGCATACACATACTCACACTGATGACATGACCACAAACACACACACACACACACACACACAAGCATACACACAAAATATTCACACATGCACACTTGCTGGCAAGCCAACAAAACCAGTTACTGTAATAAAACCATAGGCAGCTGCTTTCAGCACACAAGCTCTCACATGCTAATTGTACACTATCAAACCAATTTGTCATGGTGAAAAACCAAAATGTGTTGGTGGCTGGAGAATAATGAAAAAATAACGAAAAAATGTTATTCATATTTAAAATACTGCAGCACCATCGCTCACGCCGTTTTTAGAAATCAGCAGATGGATTACCTTACTTCAGTCATGAAACTACATGCTGATGAAGGCTATAACTTGTGGCTGAAAGCTCCAGAAAATTTCCATAAATTGACCTTAATTAAACTACTATTTCTAAGGTTAATAATGAACCTTAAAGGTGAAAGACTCATTTAACCATTTATTTTTCTTTTGTCTTTGTTTTTGTTCCTTTATTAATTATTTTCTTAGATAATATAATCAGCAGCTCATTTGCATAAACTCTGCATTTTTCCCTCTCTTCTACTTTTTATGAGTAGGAGCATGTTATGGTAAACTGTAGTGGACTTTTATTGGGAATATAACAGGTAAAATTGCTTTAAACCAATGTGGGTATATTTTGACAAAACCTGTCCACATGTTGCTATGAGGTAACTCTGTTATGATATAGCGCTATATAAATAAAATTGAATTGAATTGAGTAAAGTCAAATAGAACCATATGCACATATACTGTATACTTGTTCATGCAATATGCCATTACCCATGCACATTCACAACATGCATCAACATGCAAACAATACACACAAAAATGCACACAAATTCTGTGGGTTGAACAACTTCCCCGCACACATTCACACTGCAAGTAGCGACATGCTAGCTAACAGTACTGCAGCCGCTAATCTACAGCTGGTGAAGAGGAACCTGCCCAGGTTCAGCTCTGACTTCACCTGAAGGGATTGAACATTCCTGTGCCATCAGTCACAGTGAGGCAGGACCTCAGCTACCATGTATGTCTCAATCCAGCCGTCCCGTCACAAACCTCACTGTTTGATAATTGATCACAGAAGTGGATGCTTGAGGCAAAGGCCAGGCAGTAACAGATGAGTAAGAACTTTTAACACAGATCACTCCTACGTGTGGTAGGACAATATATAAACTACACTGGCTCTTTGTATGTTTTACAGTTAATTCAAAATTTTCCATTAGCTTTCTAGCTAGTTTAGTTCGAGGGGGGGGGATTCAGGAGGAAATAGAACACACAGCAGCACAGTGCAGTTCCACATAGAGATGCAAAGCAACAGCAGTAGTATTGGCTTTGATGTTAACATTAATAAAACTAATACTAGTAAGCAATACAATAATAGTAATACTAATAATAAGAGCAATAACAATAACAGCAATCTACAGTTCCGGAGGCAGAAATACCTGCAGAAAGCAACAGAAAGAGAGGAGATAAAGCACACAATTATGGGAAAGAGAAGCAGTTGAGTTAGTGGCAAGCATTAATGAGAATCAGTGTGTGTACTGTGTACACTTTTGTATTTTATGACGAATCACAACTTCAATTTGCTTGCATTTTGTTTCAGAAATTGTTTTCTTCACACAATGAAACTTTATTCCAACACTTAGTGTTTGTGTTAAGGAGTTAACTTTAAAATGTTTAACTTTTAAAAAGTGTATTTTAGTGTTTATACAGAGTAAGCTTGTGTATGTATAATATGTAGCTTGAATTAGTATATGAAGATTAGTGGACACACATAGTTCACTGAATACAAGTATTTGACAGGAAAAAAGGCTACCACAATAAACCACTAAAAATTTCCAACAAAGTGATTTCTTATTTCACGTCAGCAAATCACAAGTGGTTAGCTTTCATGTGAGGTGATGTTTCAAAATGGAGGTCAACATCTTTTAAATGCTGGAATCTTCATTTGATAATAATTTCTATTCCATTCTCCTGTGTAACAGAAAATAATCATATGAATGGACAGCGTGTGTGTTCTGTGAGTCCTTACACTCAGCTCAGGCCTGACCCGTTGGAGGCTGTCAGAGGCTGAGGTTCAGCCAGAGTTCACCGGGCTACTGCCACAACAAACACCCAGGGAGCCTCGTTTCCATGTGTCACTCTAATGTGGAGGAGAAATGAAGAGCTGTTCACATCCAACCTTCTGTCTGCTGGGGCCAGACGCCAGGTCTGACAAGGACTGAAGGGGTAAAGAGTGTGGTGTGTCTGTATATATATATATGTAGTGTCTGTTTTAGGTGTTTACATGGCATCTGGAATTTAATCTCCAATTTAAATATTTTCTCACATGTGAAACAGAGCTGATGTTATCTAATCCCTGTAAGAACCTAAAAACTGTATGATTGAAGAGTCATTTTTTTATGATGGATGGTACATCAATAGCGAATAGATTTTGGTCTGATGCTGTCTGATTCCAGGAAAACACAAGTGAAAATGGGGAAGGAATGAAGGCGTGAACCATTTGGCTATCTTTTCATTTTTTCTCTGGAGCTTCCCCACCATAAGTACCTGGGTCCAACATCACCTGAACTCATAGGTTCTGCTTTTAAAGTTTCTAGTTTTGTCTATTACAATTAGTTTAAACCTAAACTACAAAAAAAAACCCTACATAACAATACTTGTGCTTAAAATAACAGTATATATCTATATATATTAAAATAATCACAAAAATAGACACAATAGGAAAATTGTGTTTTGTGCATACCACATACAGCCTCACAGAACTGAGTCTTATTAAAGGATAATTGTGGTTTATTACATCTTGGGTCTTATTTTTGTAGCTTTGTCCATCATTTCCATTGCTTATGATTACAATGTATAGAACAAAATAATTGCTGAGATCAGGGAACCCAACAAAATTGCTAGGAAGTCAACAATTTAATTTCATTGTGCAGTCCTGTGTTGTAAAATGCCAAATAAATGTACCTTACCTTGTACCTTGAAGAATTCACAAGCAACCAGGCAATCAGATAAAATAAGCTGTTAAATAAACAGTTTTTTTAGATAATATTAGCCACTTTATTTGGAGGTAAAAGTTAAAGTTTACCATTCACCTTTTTCTCTCTTAAATAAGTTTGCTATCAACATATTTATGATGCAGTTTGTGAACAGAGCCTTGTACTGAGGGCCCTGTGAGCTGGAATCTTACCCTTGGCTTGTATCACTGCTCCACTAAACTATTAAACCATGCAACAAGTAACTGCAAGTCATAAGCATAGTCTATATGGCACAGCTAATTTTTATATTACATATATAGTTTACGCTACATAGTTGAGACAAGAAACTACCTTGAAGTAATTGTTTTAGGTGTATGCTCCATCTGCAATTCACTACTTCCCCAGAGCAGCTAAATATATTATATCACAAATGCAGCTTATAAAATCTTCCATCAGGCCAAAGCCTTTTCCAAAAAAACCTTATTGGATGAGGTGTCATAAATTTACTTAAATCATTATAGAATGTAGGAACAGTTGCATGCCTTTTATTTTCAATATTTGTACATAGTTAACTGCTGCAGCAGTGCCACTAATACTCATATCATATTTGCTGCATGCTCTTCTCCATTGCAGCTGTAGATTGATACAGATTAAAGACAAAGCTTGATGAATACATTACAGAATCATTTTCATTTTCCTATGCAGATCTCCAGTGCATTGCCAGATTATCTTTTTACACAACATTCCACAGCCAAAAATATGAGTTCCTGTGGTCTGCTAGTAGTCCCAACATACCACACCTCATTGCTCAATCTCAGAAGCTGTGTTCCATTTTCTCCCAAATCAAATGCACAACTTTCTGAGGAGAAAAACATATCAAAGCAGAGAAAAAAGACCATAACAATGTCCTAATACTGTATATTGAACTGTTGGGTGTACATAGCACAGTGACCTTAGACTTCTGAATGGGACTGATGTGCTGCGTTCAACATGTTTAATTTATCTGATATTATGAGGAGTACATTTAATCACACACAAATGTCAAGGATTTATTTTCACAGTAGTAAAGAAATAAAAGCTGCAGGAGTCTAGTTGAGGTGACGTAATATGAACAAACAGCAAAGGTAAATTTTTCTATCTATATATACTGTCACGCCCGGGCATTGTGCAGGCAGGAAAGAGGACCCAAATGCAGACGTAGAATTAGTCCGGTTTATTAACATAAAGCCACCAGGCAATCCAAAAGACAAAACCATAGAATAGCAAAGGAGACACGGCAGAGACGCTCACACTACTTAGACATAACTACGACAATGAACCAACAACCGACAGGGGAAACACAGGCACACTTATACACACCCACTAACAAGAGAACT
>JAVQJF010052317.1:0-38009 GCA_036023855.1 Gadopsis marmoratus | reverse complement strand
TGGTTTTTAACCCATTTATTTCACAAAACCACTGCCCCCCCCCCCCCCCCCCCCCTACCTGTCTTTCTACTCTCTCTCTCTCTCTCTCACTACAGTTGTACACGAATGACTCTACTTGAGCTTTTTCCTCATCAAGGTTCCCCTCTTACTTTGCATGTCTCATCCCTTTAAATGGCTACTCAAGCATTTATTTCATTATCTACCACAACCAATAAAGTAGGGCATGCGCATATATGTGTGTGCTGAATGTATCCTGGACTGTGCGTATGCCCTGGTATTTTCTTGCTGCCTGGTCTGATTAGTCGCTGTTCCACCGTCCCTTTCAAATGTTCATAACGAGGTGCTGTTTCAGTTCACTGTGGGGTTAATGAATAAAAGGAAGAAGACGTGGACAAATTTGCTGCATTTGGGAAAAACACATTACGGGGCACCAAACAAAATAAGGGAGAGAGGGGGCAACAGACTGCCGGGAGCTGAAGAGAGTTGTGTAATATCTTCATTTTGTGGGGTGACCTCTGTTAAGTAGTGCGGTCTGCCTTTACATCAGGAAGCTCTCTGTCCATGGCTTTCCACTGTGCTAGAATCTGGATATATCTTCAAATGAAGTATGTCTTCATGATATATATACAGTATATATATATATATATTTGTAACATACCTGCTGCAAAGATCAAATTCAGCAGATTCTTGGTGGAAAAAGATCATATTTACAGATACAAGATTCTACAGCCACCGTCGCTGCTCTGTGAGTCTGTATAGGCATGGTGATGCTTTGAGCTAAATGCTAATGTTTACCATGTTCATCATTGTGTGTGTTAGCATGCAAATATATGGTAATTAGCACCAAACACAAAGTATGTACATCTAAGCCTGATGAGAATGTCATTAATTTTGCAGATATTTGGTCATTAATCAAAGTATTGGACAAAGGAAAACTTTGATCTGATGATGGCACGAAATGAAAAGTAAGAGAATTATTATTGTTATATATTGTTACTATTGTCATTATTATTATTATACTGTAATTCACCCAAAGGGGGCATGAATGTCTGTACCAAATTTCTAAACTCAGTGCTTTGACTTTCCTGAATGCCTCCTTGAGCTTAAATCTGTGTAGTTTTACAGCTCATTTTAAATGTTTTAGTAGTAGACCAATTCAGGATTGGGGGCAAATTATCATTATTTCAGTAATGTACGTGCTTTAGAAACTGCTTTCAGCCTGCTCTCAACAAACCTTTTAACAATTCTAAATACAGAGGGGACTTTTTAAGACATAAATAAAATCAAAACCCTATTTTAAACAAATGTTTAAACAAAAGTATTCCGGATTAACAGAGTTATGGAGTTTTGCAGCTAACTGGGATTATGTTGGTGTTTAAAAACAGCATTTGCTTTACACTGTGAAAATTGTTCCTCTAAATAATTTATCTAATGCTGTTCAGTCATTCAGTTCAGCAGTTTGTAATAACACTGAGCACTTTGAAAACTTTGCATTGACATGAAAGGTAGTTCATTAATATGAGAAGCAATACATAAAGGCATCACTTTGCTTAGCACGTTACTTCACGGTGAAGTCAAGTAGAAGAAAATGGAAGAAGGTAAATACAACATTTAATTTATCACGCAGATTGCTTCAGTCTTTGTAGTTGATGAATGATCAGTTACTTGTTAAATTCTCAATATACTGAATCAAGATTTGCTCTCAGCCTAATGGTCCATGTTTATTACATTTCCCCATGTTTACCTTTTCCCCAGAAATATACCTAGCATCTCCCACTCTCCATCTGGTCCAGGTTGGTGTGTTGTCGACTCACACATCCCTCATGAGGATGGATGTTGCAGAGGAATGAAACTGACTGTGACTGTACCAAAGAGACGGCGCACAGATGAATAATCAGGGGCACAGTCAGAAGAGTAAGGGGCGGCATCCCATCAATAAAGTGGACAGGACTGTTACTCTTTGGGTGGTCACTTTTCTGGACACACTAGATGTCTCTCCCTCTATCTCCCTTTCAATCACTCACTCAGTCTCTCTGTAGCCTGATTAGATTAATACTCCACCCAGAATCTATCCTTTGAGTAGTTGTAGTTTTATCCCAAAGAGCTGCAGCCATGTTCATCTTATTGTATTACTGTTAGTTACAATGGATTGATTGTTTTCACAGATAAATCTTCATCCTTATTTTGCAAATAGTCATTATTTCACCAAAATATGACACTGTTTTGCATTGTTATCCAACACATTCTCTCTTGTTGCTTTGCATCCGTGTTGTGTAGCTCATTGCAAATGTGTATTAGTGTCTCTTTCCCTGAGTTTGTAAGACTGTACCATCGACTTTACATTAAGGTGATTTCACATATATTGATATAGCTTTTTAAAAGGCCCTATAGCTTTTTAAAAGTGGTGCAGTGTTAAGCAATGCGGCTTCCTCTCACATTCCAAAGACGCGAAGGTTAGGTGATGACCTGAATCATCCCCTCTATGGGTAAGCGGATATAGATACATAGATATAGATAGTATTACAGATGTCTTTTGTATAATGGTGATCTATGCGGAAAATGCTTTTTGAGCTAGAAAACATTCTTTTTGTTGTCTGCTACACTGTATCCAGCTCTCTTAACACATATTATCTTGAGGAGTAGATTTACATCCACGTTAGCCGTCTGGACACTTTCTATCTTAAGATCCTAATGATACCATGAACGCTACACTTTAATCACAGGTGTCTCACAAGTGTCATGGTGATGAAACCGATCCCCCCTCCCCTCCACACACACACACACACACACACACACCGGAAATGTTTGCACAACAAGCTGTTGTTTCGACTTTTTGGTCCCCAAGTGCTCCTCCTCAACAGGGCATCACTTTTTGTCCCCCTCACAGCTCGCCGTGTAATCAGTGTACTGGTACATTAATCTGTCTCCTCCTGAGAAAGCCTCAGCCCTCTCTCTCTCTCTCTCTCTCTCTCTCTCTCTCTCTCTCTCTGTCTCTCTATTCTTCTCTCTCTCTGGCTTCCCTTAGTTCTCCCTCCCGAGTTAATTCAGACAGACCAGTATTCCAAATATATAAAACCAAAGCTATTTGTGACCATGTAAATTACAAATTTTTTTCAGGCGTCCCCGATCACTGAACCATGCATCCATGTTCAAACTGTATATGATGTGTGTGTGTGTGTGTGTGTAGGTGTGTGTGTGTTTGTGTACCTCACGCTGAGCTCTCTCCATTTTGGACTGTGCTTGTATTCCTTAGCGTTTTTTTCGTTTCATCCAGAGGCAGGGAGTGGAGAGAGAACATTGTCACGAGCCCAGACTTTCTCCATGTATTGTCTTTGAGGGCGTACAAAGGCTGTGTTTCCTCTGTGATAGCATGTAAACCCCAGTTGTACTATAGCCACGCACACACACACACACACACACAAATCAGCCCTCATCAGCTGTGTGCAGCCCAGACAGGAGATTGAGCTGCTGTATAAGTGCTTGGCACACAAACAGGATGTCTTTTGTTAGCCCTTCTCTGTAACAAGGATAATAGATTACATCTTGCTAAAATATTGATATGTCCCCCAGGGCTGGTTCACAACAAAAAAACAACAACAGCAGACTTGAGGAAAAGAGCATCCTGGACATTTCAGCAAATGTTTCTGACATCTGAATTGCATAAATGAAATCTGATGTTATAAGCAAGCCACACAGCTTCAACACACTCAAGCAATAATTATGTTTTAGACCTCCAAAGTTATTTTGTTTCCCCTCCTCAGTGACTATTGGTTTTGCTGTTTTTTTCCCCTATTGAGCTACTTACCACCTCAGGCTTTCTGCTAATACTACACTTTGCTGAGGTGGCCATTCATGTAGAGATGTTGCAGCCACAGCGCTCCTAAAGGAAAAAACCTTTCTTCAAATAATAAGACTTGCTCAATTTGCCTGCAGCTTTTTTCATCTCATCAAGAATATTGTAATTAATGCTTAAGTTCGAGTCTGATAGTGCTGTTTATTCCTGCTGTGTGTGTGTGCATGTGCTGCTGCAAGGTGATCGGTGCCTTTTCACCTAGAAGTCATCTCAGTGCCTGGCTAGCTCATTATTCTCAAATCGGCCTGTAGAAAATGATTGACAGGTAAAGAGAGAGTCTTATCCTCAACATCAGACAGTGGCATGCAACACACGCACACACACACACACACACACACAAAAGGAGTCAAGTTGAAAGTTGGGGTGAAAGGCGGTGAAAATGCAGTTAAGCCCACAGCTGGAGAAAACAAGAATTCCAGTAATATTTGTGAAATGAGCAATGCACACATGGATATGGATACACAAGGATATGAAAAATATCCTCAGCATTCTACAGAAGCTTAATTTCTATGCACATACTCATATGTGGTAGTATGTTTACTATCATTGGCTGATGCACTTTTTGTCTAAAGCAAAAAGGTGTTCATGTAAAACTTTAATCTTCCTGCTACACGAGTGCAGAGAAGGCGGATTCAGATACCTTTGCAATAAAGTCGCTGCTTTCTGATATATTATAACAATAATCAGTGTTTTCAAGTCCCTTGCATGTCAGAGTATTTCAAAATATTACATTTGGAAGTTGAAACAACACTGAAACCATGAAAGTGAAATCTTGAATTGTATCAGAGTTAGATAACATCACTTGTGTGTTGCAAGTTCAATAGTGTTCTGACATGAACAAAACCATACATTAGTCTCACACTATGCATTATCATTAGTGCCCTCATCTAACTCCCCCTACCAAAATCAGTCCTCCTATCTCCTTTCCTGTCCTTTGCTCTGCATGCTTCAGCTAATAAGTAAAACATAGAGATGAGGATGGAGAAAGACAAGGGTGGTGATGGAGAAGTACAGAACTACAGGTGAGAGGGTGAGAAAGAAGGAAGGAGGGGAAAAAAAATAAAGAGACGGACAATAGAGTATTGGGGGAGGATGTGCTCAGAAAGGAGAGTGTATTGATCCAGGCTTCATGATGGACTGAGAGGTCTCTTGCCACTCTGACAGCCAAAGACAAATGGAGCATCAGACAGGCAGCATTGCATGCCATGCTGACTGGCCAGAAAGAACCAAACAACAAAATAAAAGAAACAGCAGAAAGGTTCAAGCATATCTGGGGGAGGGGGATTCTAGCTGAGAGCAGTGCACCTCATTAAATACTCAGCGTAAGCCCTGTGGATTGCATTGATTGCTGGTGTCCAGCAATGCCTGAGCTTTATCCCGCGCGGCCTCCCCTGAAAGAGGCGAAATGAGCATGAGCCTGAAGCAGGGATGATTGTTTTTGCATCTTGAGTCTATTTCTGACTTGAGATCTTAATGTGGGCCGGCCCGGGTGGACAAACTGGGTCACGGGGTGAAGTGAACATGAAAGGGCCGACACAAAGTGGAGTCATCCTTGCTGGGGGGCATCTCACTGCCTCCTCTCTGGTATAGCTCATACGCGCAACACCAACACCCCACCCTTCTCTTCCACCTCCTTCATTGTTTGCTCCCCCTCTCCGCTCTATTTTGATCGCTGCCTCTGTCCATTTTTGTGTTTGCCTAATGCAGCAGCACCAATGAGATTTTCATCTCATGCACATATACTCGGGCACATTGCGGAAATTACATTTTCAGCCTGTCCATCCCAATAAACGCTGATAAGGCTAACCTTACTCCCCCCTGCAACGTCCCTAGTCTTAACCCCAATCCTAATCCCAACCCAAAATCAAGCCCTGACTCTACTAATCCTCTTAAAGAAGTAAGAAAAGGCAAAATGTCCTCACTTTGCATATGTGTGTTTTTCTTTCTATGGCAACCAAGACCTCAGAGTAATTGAAATATAACGCGCACACACACAGGCACGGCCCCAACAGGCTTTAGGACCCGGGTTCCACGGCGTAGTACGGAGCTGAGGAAAGGGAGACAGTGGAAGAGAGAGAGGGGAGAGAGAGGAAGAGAGCTGTATTTGGGAAGTCAGAGAGAAAGCTGAGAGTGGCAGAAGAAAGTTGACACCGCGCATGATGCACTGCAACCGCAGCAAGGGCTGATGACTGAACGACGTACCTTCTCCTTTCTGTGAAGAGGAGAGAGAGAGAGAGAGAGAGAGAGACAGCCGAGCAGGATGCCAGAGAAGATGCTGTGCAGGGGGGAAGGGGAGTCTTTGACAAAGCATGCACATTCCTGCTGCCAGGCTGCACAGGTGTAATAGGTGCGTCTGCATGCATTCACAGCCGCATCGGCACAGCTCCACGGAAGGATGCCGACAAGTTTGACTCGCGCTCTGTAATTCGACGCACTCTCACACAAACACGTGTAGGAGCCAGACACACACACACACACGCACGCACGCACACACCTTCCGCATGCCCACGCTGAAAGGAAACAAATCAGTGGATCCGTGTGTAACAGTATTCAGTCCTGTGGATGGTTAAAACTGGGACGCTGGATTCCCCCTGTTTCTTCTCGGAAGACTCGTCCCGGGGACAGGACAGGACAGGGACGAGTTTCTAACCACGAGCTGTGTTACTTTGGGTAAGAACAAACGAAAACCCTGAATTATGGTGTTTATGCTGACTGTTTTGTGTCTTTGACTATTCTTTGAAATTAAAACATTTTATTGCTATAATGTGAAATATTCAGAAATATTTCGTTTTTTTTCCCTTTTCACCCCCCAACTCACCTATTTAAAAGAGAAAATCTTCAATTAAGAAATATAATATATGGTATAATATATTAAAATGTCTTAAATGTGAGCATTGCTGTTACTGACATAAAACTGCTAGTCTTCCTGTACAATAAGAGTACAGATTAAATATAACTCATTATAACCTGTATTACTGTTTTACCAGTAAAAGGTTTGTGCCATTAACAATAACTTTATTAATCAATGTGATTTCTGCTAAATAATCCTTTGCAGTCTAATCTTACGTACTTTTTTGGGCAGCCTATTATGCTAAAATATCCTACTTACAGCTATAAACATGCTTCCAGTTCAAACATTTTAAGCATATAAAGAAGAGTTTTGCTATTATTGTGCATTTTGATCTCTTATAGTTAATAACACTTTATATATATAGATTGATTGTATATTATACACATATTTTATGATTTTGTTTGAATGGCGGCCTATGGGAGAGTGCATAAAATCATCAATATCTCAAATACTATGCATGATAAAGTAATAACACCTGCTACACTGGTGTCAAGTGCTCGACCTATTAAAGCATGGTACAAATAGCGCCACCATGTGGTCGGTTTTACAGCTCTTAATGGGTAATTTTTTCACTTATAACTTCTCCAGGTTATTCAATCTTTCAGCAGCTGCTTCCAGCGACCATGAACATTTTCTTCAGTTTTGACTTCAAGTTTGACTTGAATCATGTCAGCTGTAATTTGTCAGAGTAGTTCTTGCACTTTAAAAGCTTTAAATTTTTGATTTAGGGCAAATATTTGAAAAAGGTGATTTATTAATTATGATAATGTTTCTGATGAAGATGAAGGAGGGCCAAACCGATATCACCCACAGTGCAGGAATGAGAGCTCTTCAGTGTTTATTATTAATCAAACTGGAAATGATTTTTTCTGTGTGTATTTATGAAGATACACAACAGAGGATCTGCTGCTTTGTAGTAAGACCCCCAAAAGCAGAGCAACCCCCCTTTACAAACACACACAGCTCTGCTCCATTGTTCATGTTTGTATCTATTTACTGCTCTACGACAAGCCTGGTGTGCAGTAATATAAAACCGAAGCACGCTCATCGCTCATGCAGCATTCCTGAAACCTCAGACAACCTGACACATCCACAACACATTTTCATCTTTTGTTCAGGTAGAAAATATGAAAGTCTTTCAGCCTTCTGCCAGAATCTGATTTGGAAGATCACATATTATATATAAGTGTGAAACGTAAAATGTGTGTCAGGGTATGTTGCTTTGGAGTCTAAGGAAATGCAGGGTGTTTTGCTTGACAGCGTTTCTGATTAAGAGCAGGTCTTTTCTCCTCTCTTAACCTGACTGTGCTCTGTTTGTGAGTGTGTTTGTGTTTGTGTGTGTGTGTGTGTGTGTGTGTGTGTGTAGGTCATTGTCAATTAGAGGTCAATGACTATGCCCGCCCTCTGTGATGATGAGATGATGATGCTCATGTAAAGACCTGTGAGAGGCTAATTACCTTATTCAGCTCAGTGCTGCACGCACACACTTGTCTTGGTTACGTGTGCGGACATCGTATTGTTTCATATGAATTGATTCATATTTGTTCCCTAAAGGCTTACCTTGACCTTAACCAATCCTAAACGTCAATGGTTTACCGTGTGTGGACCTTTTGTCCCTATATTGAAGGTGAAATCACCACAATGTGTGTGAATATATTTCTGTCACCACATCACTGCAATACGACTGACACACAGTCACTGACACACAGTCTAGATGACATCTGCAGCCTTTGTATGCGCGGGTTAAGCCTCTGTGGTGGTGGTCGTCCAATATAATGTTCACATATACAGTATTTGCACAGGCCTTACCAATATCAAATTACTGCAATTAATATTTAAACAACAGCAGGCTGGTGTAAGCTGGTGTTTTTTTATGGAGAGTTTATGGTGTTACTGCCATCTCCACCCAAGTCAAAACTACAATTTGGAAGGATAAAACTGATTGCTTGTAAATGTTTGGAATTTCTTTGGTGTAAAATAATAGACACATTTCCATATTATTTTATGTACAAAAAATACCTACGCTATAAGTCATTAGTCAATAAAAATATGTTTTTTTACAAGTCAGGATATGCGTTTATAGTTTTGGCCGTCATTTAGTTACCTCAACTCTGGGCAGAGCTTTGTAATAGTGTGTTGAAGGTGACAACAAAAGTTTATTATGTTACCTAAATTATTACTTATACTAGTTGTTTGTGCCATTTTCATAAGATAACATTGACAACTCGAGATTTGTTCAAAATCCGACTGGTTGTCTGTGTTGCACTTTGTTGTAAATTTGTAACCTGACCAAGTATATCAAAATAAAACAATAGTTTTAAAAAAAGTTCTTTGAATTGAGAAATTACTGTCAATTTGAAATAGTGTGTACAACAACATTTCATTTAACCTTATCTTATGTAGGGCCACAGCCCATCAAATGTTCGTTACACAGTAACATCCACATACAACCAGCACACATCCCTTCATGTAAACCCTGAAGAATAACGCAAACTGAGTTGCAGCAGCTGTAGAAGACAGTAAAGCACAAATTACACATGCACACACATATACTGTATGCACACGCATGACTACACGAACAAGATTGTGAGATATAGCCCCATGATGCTCACAGATGCACACAACAGAACACTGAGTACAACATACAAACACACTCTGCAGAGATTCTGGAGCCATTTGCAGCATATTGCAGAGGGGTAGCTTCTCATTCCTAGGGCGTCATTGCACACAAGCACCAGCTGTGCGAGCAAAGTGTGTGTGTGTGTAGTTATGTATGTGAGGATGTAGGAGGCAGGGCATCGAGGGCTTCAAAGGTTTTGTTTACAATGTGTGCATCTGAAAGGGCAAGATGATGCAAGGCCGCAGAGGACTGCGTGGGCGTTTGTGAGTGTATGTGTGAAGGAAAGGAAATGACTGTGTGTGTGTGTGTGTGTGTGTGTGTGTGTGTGTGTGTGTGTGTGTGTGTGTGTGTGTGTGTCTGGGGTTATAGCAGGACATACCGTGTACTGATTAGTGAGCTTACGCTGTCATGCACGCATTCTGCACAGGAGGGTTCAAGTAAACCTAGCGCCCGGCGGGACTGCGCTCATTTGTTGTTATAGAGTAATTCTGTGGAAATTATCCATCTTTTGCAGCCTAATGTGACAGTAACACATCCTTACTGGAAGGCACGGCTACACTGGAATTATCCCATCCAGTTATTATCAAGCCGAGCAGAGCAACAGTACTGAAATGGCAAATTAGCCTCTGCTTCATTTATCCTGCAGTGAGCACTCCATGGTGAATGTGTTTCCATAGGAACATGATGTTACTTTGCGCTTCAGGAGCTGTGCGACACGCTCTATGTCGCCGCCTGTACTTTGCTTATCTTTTCTGTTTCCTCTCTGCTCTTGTCAGTCACTCCACACAGATCAGGGAAGAAAGAGAGAGAGATAGAGAAAAGTGTTTGGAAATCAAATCAACAGAGCCATTTAACCGCCACTTGGGTTTTCAAATTTTTGTTTGGCATATCTGGAAGCCTGCTCTGGTCTTATCAGCCTGACATCGCTGTTCTTCAAGATGTCTTTTTATTGGAGCCTACAGGCGTTTACAGCTGCAATTTCCTACAACCACTTTTTCTACGAGTGTGTTCGCTGTATCTGCATCTTCTCAGTCTGCATCAGCTGAAATATTACAGCAATTATGTCCAGCTCAGTGCATGAGTGTGTGTGTGTGTGCGCTGAGACACAGAGAGTCAGTGTTTGTGTCAAAAGACTGCATAGCTGCTGGAAATCTATATACGAATCACCAGCAACAGTTCTCTGCTTTCGCGACAGGGGTTTAAAAATCTTTTCATGCAGCAAGTAGAACCTGTACCAAGAAAGACAAGTTTTATGTTTTGTACAGTGGCTTTGCCGAAGGTATTGGCTGGATTATAAAAAAGAAGGGAAGGCAAAAGAAGAGGGGGAGAAGTAATGGATGGAGCTGAAGGGATGTGTGGTTGTGTATGTGTATGACAAAGCACCAGACTAAAAAGGAGAGAGATAGGGAGGGAGAGAAGAGGCGCTCTTGTAAAAGTGTTGTTTGTGATTTGCAGTGGCGTCCTTGCAACCTTCCCTCTACCTGACTGGATGTTTTATGAGCGCTGCAGAACCAGAAAAGGAGGCAGGCTTATAATACAGCTGACAGAAGTCTTTTTATGGTGGATGGGCAGAGGTGCAGGGGGGGGGCGTGTAATAAAGCTGAGTGCATCTCTTCTGGAATGAATCTGCAGCGATTTGTACGTGGCGAAAGAGACAGGGAACGCTGGTGAAGTGCTACAAATATTGTGTGCATGCATTTTGTGTACATGTGTGCAGTATGTACCATATGCCCAGATGTATATGTGTGTGTGTGTGTGTGTGTGTGTGTGTGTTATAAGGGGGAGGCAGTTTGCTCAGAACTGTTGCTGACGTAAGCGTGTGTTGAATGATCACTCAGGGTGTTCCGTGTGAGAGGCACTAGCCCTCCATAAAGGGGTGGATGAAGAGGAGGGGAACGGAGGGGGTTTGCACGGCAAAGCAGCATCAGCGCACAGAGCAGAATGCAGCCCTCAGCACCAGGCCAGCCCAACGACACCACATTATTCCAGTTCTGTTTTCCTGTGCTGTGCAGGGAAGTGTGCGACCGCGAGTCATTGAACTGATCTCGAGAATGTGAAGCAGAATGAATACTTACTGATGAGTTATTATGTGATTTGCTGAAATGACACTTTCTTATTCTACAAGGAATGAAAAGACCCTTAATACACATTATGGAGACATTTTTCATCTCGTCTCACTTGTCAGCTCACTGTAGCATTTCTCCACCACTCAGTGATGGGCTCATTTTAGATATTCTCAGTTTGGAATACTTGAAGTCAGTCATATTTTTAGCACTAGGTAATGATCACGTCCTTGTTGTGGGGTAATCAGGCGTAATATGTCCAACCATCCATCCATATTAAGCTGCTTACCGTGTGCTGGGTCGCTGGGGACTGGAGCCTACCCCAGCACGCATTAGGTGAGTGACAAGGTGCACCGTGGATAGGTCAATGTTGCTAATGCACATGTATTTATATTAGGCTGGCTACATTTGAAAACACGATTTACGTGTAAAAATGACATGTTTCCACACTAGGGTATGCAGGTAATTTTCATAAAAATATCCATTCACAGTAAAATGCCTGAACAATTGGAAAACTCTTCTAAATCTCTATTTCAGGCTGCAAACTAAAAAAGTGTGCTTTACAGCCAAGCAGTAACTGTGTCGCAATACGGCCGAATCCACCATTTAGTTGATCTCATTCACATATTTCTATGTAGAAACAAGTTTTTACAACAGTAATATGCTGTTTTATTCTATTCTACACAGACACTGGTGACTACTTTACTACACTGTACCTTACTATTTTGTAGCTTGTTTTCTGGTACTATGAACCTTACTGCTGGAATGAACTACAAAACAAACTTAGACCTCTGATGGATTTTAAGGTTCTGATATTTTTGATAATATTTGTGAATGTTTTAATAAGTGTGGAAAAACTGCCTATGCTCTTAAAGTTGAACAAAACACAGGAAGCACTTACAGGTCGTTGACAAAAATATATTGTACAATAGGAGACAGACAGTCAGAAGTCAACAGTCTTCTGTCAGAACGGATACCAGAACACAGCTTTTATAGTGTTAAAGAAACTTCTTTTCTATTGGCCATTTTACATGCTATACAAGTTTGGACTTATAGGATCAACCCAACTCCAAAACTGTGAGTTTTGTGTGACTGAATTGTTTTGTTGTGGTGTTGTATTTAATTTGTTCTCTTTTGCAAGAGAGATAAATCAAGCTTAACTGACTAGCTAACTATTACTGTGTATTGATACATAATGTAAATGAGCCAATTCCTGAAAAACCCACTTGAAAACAATTTTTTGCCATTGAATTTCTGATATTAGTCAGTTTGTTAAAGGCAATTTGTCCAGCCACTGTCCTGTCAGCACCTCAGGAGCTGGGTCAGATGTAGGCATGTAGCCCAAGTAGTGTGTGAGGAAAAATAAGTCTCTGTTCCAAACTGGAGTCTTGGTAGCACAGACCCCTCAGTTACAGTATGCTGTGTCCAAAGAGTAAAGAGCAAAGCTGTAAAGTGGAAGTATTTTGTGTGACCATGTTCTTCTCTTAACAGACCTTCTCGTCCTCACCTGAAAACTGGATGGAGAGCTGCCCGACTCCTCGCCTGTCCTGAGTGAAACCCTCTTAAGGTGGACGGGATACATTAAAATTACATGATCCCAAAGGAGCGCTGCCTTGGCAAGCAGCAAACCCACAGCCGTAAATCAACACCGGAGGACTTTGATTTCTTCATTTTCAACAGAGGAACAGGCATGTTGGCAGGCCTGCTGACCTGCTGATGTGCACCATAGGATTCTATTTCTGGAGCCTCATTGCTTTTACAGATTAACTGCCCTCAAATATGGCCCCAATCCATTCATTGCGCCAGTAGTTTGACTGCTGCCGGAGGTTGTGCATATTCAAGCTTCAAAACACCCCACTGTGCGTCAGTCCAGTCATTCGAAGAGCCACAGCCTTTGGCCCGTTTTTTAAAAGCAGTGTCAGTGTAATTTTTCAGTCTCCTGAAGAGGAACACACAGGCGGCTGTATGTCATGACAGCATTAAAGTCATTTCTGTTATTTTCCTTACAATCATTCCTCAACTCAGGAGTCATTGCCCATTTCCATCCAGAAGATTTGAAGGCAGAGTTTGACATCCAAATCTTTCACCCTAATACCAGGACACTGTGCGTAGATTAAGATTTAATTGCAAGGGACATTTTACATGAGTTCCTGGGGGCATACCACGCTGATATCCCATTGCCAAGTGTTTTCATTTTCCTGTCAGGGGCTTATCAAGGTCCTCCATCATTAGAATTGGCATTTCCATATTGTATGAGAGTGAAAGTAGCTATCATAAGCATATTCATGAACACTGACACACTCCATCATGTGAAATGGAAGATTATGGGGCAAACCCTGAGCCATCAAGCCCTGAAATAAATAGCTTATGACATGTGAGGAAAAGAGGATCTTGTATCCCTCTACGCAGCATCAGCACATCCCATAGCCCACAGGAGAGGGCTACCGCTGGTACATTAAGGACATTTCATCATAAATCTGGCATGTGTTGTTAAAATTAAAGAATAGGATTAAAGATGGATTATCACTGAAGCTCGTCGGACAGTCTTCAGGGAGACACTCTTCAGGGAGACACCCTGCAGACCGATTTGTAGATTACATTTGGTTGTTGATGTGGTGGACTCTTGTGTGGTTGGTATTTAAAAGGGAGGGATGGAGAACGTAGATGAGCTGGAGCACCCTCTTCTGGGAGAAAGCCCCAATAACAGCCGGGCATCGGGGCCGGGGCCAGTGCCCGGGACTGGACAGGCCACTGGCGGGCTATTCAAGGGCATTTTGGTTAAGTGCGAGGAGGACAGGGCCTACCCTCCTTTAGCATGGAGGAGCTATTGTGGGCATCCTCCTGAGCATCAGCAGCTACTGGACCCTTGCTCCTTACCTCACACATTGGAGTCTTTTTGCCCACCGGCCCCCATCTGGGGCCACACAGACTCCCTTCTCAGCAAAGACTACCTGGAGACCACCTTTGTAGACATTCGGCCTGGCTCCACACTGGAGAGGAAGCTGCTGGACGAGACGCAGGACTTCCACAGTACGTCCTACAGCATGGATGATGAGGACGACCTGCTTCCTGACTCTGACGTAAGACATCCCACTGACATGATGATGAGAACATATTTTCTCCTGTACTGAAAACTGAGTTTGTGCATTTGAATTCAAAATTTAGTAATTTAAAACAAAATAATGACAGTTATTGAAAGCAGTGCAACAAATGACCTTTCTGCAGATGCTTAGGAGAAAGTTCAGTAATACATAAATAGGGCTGAAGCAATTATTTTCTCAATGAATTGATTTTTAGTAAAAATGTCCCAGTATAATGTCCATGTCTTGTTTTGACCAACCAGCAGTCCAAATCAAAAAAGATAAGCAGCAAGTTCTCACACTGGAGAAGCTGAATCAGGGAATTGTTCTTTGATAAACTGGCTAATTGTTTCATCTCTACACATGAATGATAACAATATCAAATCATCTTATTGCTGCTACATCCTCATTGTTGCTAGGAGGAGTTTTGCGTTAAAAGCAAGAGACACTCTCATATTCTCAGTACAGAGTCTGGGAACCAAAGAGGAACTTAAAATAGACACATGCATTTCGGGGTAGGCAGCAATTGAATGCTTACTGTCAAAAAGCCAGATTACATAAAGCTCCTCTCATGCTGCCGTGCAGGTAATGACACTACAGTAGCGATGGAGGATGCCAGTTCTATTTCATAGATCACTGAGTAAAAACCCACCCTGGAGTGAAATGTAAATTAGCTTTAATGCTCTTACAGTGGTCATGTGATGTTATTGGAGTCAACACGAGAATGTATATGGTTGTAAATGTCACAAATAACTAGCTGCTGGTTGTGTAAATTAGTGTGAAAAGTCTCTCAGCAAGGTTAAATCAAAAGGTCCAATTACCCACTGTGAACTAAAAAGGCTGCTGGCCGTTTTACAATTATTACTTTGATTAAGGACAAACACACAGTAGTACCACACACCATTAAAATCAAGAGCAGTTGGCTGCCGCAAAGTTTATTTTAGGAGTTTGCTCCACAAGGGCAAAAGAGCAGCACACAAAATAACTTCTTTTTTTTCCAAGCTCATTGTGAATGCTGGCCTGTGGGAATTAAACCTTGCAGTGACCTCAAAGAGGCACAACACAACATCTCCTTCTCCTTTGTTTCACTTCAAACGCGTAGTTAAAGGGCTCAAACTGGCCTCCAAAGCTCCCTCATCGCTTCATGCTATATTTCCAGTGTGGAGTTGATCAATGCTATATGATGCCAGAGCAGGAGCGATGACCTGAGGAGTGTCAGCCCTGAGTGACTTTACATATGAGCACGGTGTCTACCTGGCTTTTGGCTCAATTTGAGATTTCACTGCTTCTTGTCGCCATCAGAACTGCATCGTGGCAACACAAAAATGCCCCGGGAAGATTGCTCCTGATACATGAGAATAATTCTAGACAGGGCAAATGACTCCTAACATCAGGGGGTATTGTTTTCAGAGCATGTGCTAATTTACCCTCGTCTGATCTTCGTTGATGTTTAAAAGCAGAGAACGAAAAGCTTTTTGTTTTTTTAAAGAGCACTGGTGTATGAAGCATTTGCTCAGATGTTGCAGGAGCGTCTTTGGAAAATGCACGATTATTTCGCGCACATAAAAAAAAACAAACAAACAGAGTAACATGACAGCGTCGGCGTGAGAGAGGAAGTCAGATTGAATATGCAGCTGTTTCAAAAAGCTGCGTGAGTCATGAATCGCCTGCGGTCAGCAGAGCTAGTGCAGATCCAGACTAACCCCATTCAGTCATATTATCTTACATGCACCAGCAAAGTTATACAGATGTTGTGGAGGACATGAACACGACAACAAGCGCATTTTTAATGCTTCCATAAAACAGTGACTTAGTGTTTGAGCATTGCGTCTTTGAATGTTGAATGCATCTTGATGAGCAATACTTTACATTGTCATATACTAACTTGAATGACTAGACTGTGAGTTTAAACGATCAGTCCACTCAAATTACAAAAAACATATTTCTCACTTATCCTTATGGTGGTATCTAGCTAGCACATAGTTTTGGTTTTACTTACCCAGGTTTTAAGATGTCTGCCACCGTCATCGATAAAACTAACAAAAGCAAGCGGACAGACACACAGTAGTACTAATACACTATCAAAATCAAGAGCAGTGACACAAAGTTTAAGGGAATTTGATTTGCGGGCGATCACATCATTTAAAATTTTTATTTTAAACATTGAAAGTAAAAGCAAAGTTGCTGTCCACAGTGCGTTCTGTGGATCATCCAGAGTAATGGAGATATTTGTTATGGAGACATGTTGCCGTAATTATACATTCATGTTCATTGCACTGGGTGTGGAGGCGGAAATCTCAAAGACAAATGAGAATCCAAAACCTGGGCAAACGGAGGCAAAACTGTACTGCACGAACGGACACCATCAGAGGTTTTCATTGTAATTTGGGTACCAGGCCCTTTAACATGACCTCACTCTAAGTGCACTCTGTTTGAATCCCAGGACTCATCCATTGATGACTTCAGTGATACAGACAGCGAGAACAACTTCCCTCTGATGATCCCTCAGGACTACTTGGGTCTGGCCTTTTTCTCCATGCTCTGCTGCTTCTGGCCCCTCGGCATCGCTGCCTTCTACCTTTCACAGAAGGTACACACACACACACACACGCACACACAGTCCTGAGCTGACAAGATACAACCTGGCACTGTAGTCCACAGCCCAAGGTGATTTCCTCCCCTCTGCAGTGTGTGGAGACTAATAACAGGTCCAGTGTCTTAGAGTTCAGACAGGAAGGGATTACACCTAGATTTGCAGGATTATGCCACAAGAGCTTTGAAACAGCACAGAGCTCGACGGTCCAAAGGGTGTGCTGTGTGGCTTTACACATTTAGATCATTATAGAATCACTATTCTCTGTAACAGTCTCTTGTGCCATAATTCAGACTGATTGTTTGTACAGAAGCTAGTTTTTCTTCTTCAATAATTGATTTAGTGACACCCCAGAAATGCTTGAGCATATCTATACATATCTATATCTATACACCTGCTTACCGATAATAACAGAACAATTGGAAAGATCCTGCTAATAACAAACAATTATACCAATAAATAAGAGCTGTGTATTACTACTCACCCCTGCTATCATATATATGATCCCTGTCTTATAATATTCATATTTCCACTTCCAGCTGATACATTGTCCACCATTTGCTGCTGTAGCAAGGAATATAACAAGCCACCACAGCATGCTACCACTATAACCATGACTCTCCTCCAATATCAGTCCCTACAAAACCTGAGGCTGAAGAAGGCTGATATGATATGATATGATATGATACTGTAGCTACAGCAGACGTGAAAGTATTTTAGGTGCTAATTTGATGGCTGAGGTGATCAATGTCTTCTAAGACAAAGTTGGAGGAAACAACAACATCACTGCACGAACCATCTCATCAGTCACTATTATCACTGGCGGTGGGGAAAGTCCCCTAACACCTCTATCTCGGGTTGCCAGCAGCCACTAGTTTATATGGGTATCCTTCCTGCAGTGCGGGGGGGGCAGAAAATCCCATTAAACACTTTTGCAAAGCTAACTGGCAGCAAGCTGCAAAGGCCTTTTGATCAGATCAATGGCCTTCATTAAGGTTTAATTAGAGTCATAACAAGAAGCCCCAAGGTGATAGATTTCCAATATTGTTGAGTGCTACCTAAAACAGGGGTCAGAGTCAAAGTCATCGACTAGAGGGGGGGGGAAGGAAGGAGGGATGAGAAAGTGATGAATGAGGCACAAACGCTGTGTGTGATTCAGAGATGGAACATAATATGGGCTTAGTGTGTGATTGGAATGAGTGGAAGAGTTAAGTGGAGGCCAGGGAGGACGTTGACAAATGATGACGAATGCCCCTCCCCATCATCCTTATGTCATACTCCTCTCTCCTCCGTTTCTCAGACCAACAAGGCGTCGGCTCAGGGGGATTTTCAGGGGGCCAACACAGCGTCTCGCCAGGCTCTGTGGCTCTCAGTGCTCTCCATCGTGTTTGGAATCATAACGTACATCTGTGCCATCGCTGCACTGATTTCCTACCTGTCTGGAAAGCCACCATAAAACCAACTCTTTCACAAGGATACACACACACACACACACACAAAACAGACCTCTCACACGTTTCACACATATCAATATCACCTGTAACTGTAAAATAATCACGGTCTTTGTCTGTCGACCCTGTCTGCTCATGTTTTATGTACACCACCCTGGAAAAGTAGAGAAAGGACATGGAAAACGCAAGAGGAGAGCTGGTGTGTAGATTCACTTCTAATTGGATTAGGACATAATTCAACTCAGAGGACGTTCCTCACACAAAGACGTTATACAGCATCACTCCGTATAGAACATTCAGTCTGTAAATGTGATTTATTTTGTCACCCGAGGACTCGTACAGCAGCGTGCGGCGATGGAGTCTGCAGATTTACGAGAAGGTCACAGCAACGACGTAGCAGCAGTTAAATCCTCATGGACCTCGCTTTTGGAGGGCCTGGGCTGGCACTGGCGCTTGTGGGTTAAAAGCTGGTGACAGTTTTAGAGCCCCAGAGCTATTTTCTTTTCTTTTCTTTTGTAAATATGAGGGTCCAGAAGAAATAACCGAGGGACCCACGTGGAAACACTGCACATGTACATCATTCAACCCGTCCTGATGTCAGCATCACATCATTGTTTACCTGCAGAAAGGAGTGATTCTGCCGTGTTTATGCCAAGTTAAATAAGTATCTTTATGTTGAAATACACACACACACACACACAAAAACTCAATGAAAAATACATATAGTGCCATTCTATAGAAATAAGTGAGAAGTTCAGGAGTTCTCAAATCAAATGCAAGGCCGTGATGTGAAACATGGGCTCTAGATGTAGGAATAAAGGAGCTGCTTCTATATACAGTGCTAGGGATGACATAGACAGAGGGGTGCCGAACTGCAAGGAAAAGTGCCAAAAATACGGAAGAAACTCTTAAGGCTGCTCTTTTAATGAGCTATTACATTAATAGAAGCAACCAGGCTGCTACTCCACGCTCCCCAAACATAGATTCTGCTATTTTCTCCTCCAAAACGAGGGCTGGAATCCTTCAGGAACTTGCTTCTTGCAGTGTGACAAACTTGAAAATGAAGTTGTCTCCTTAAACTTAAACAAACAAACAGTAACGCTTTGTTCAGATGAGCTAAGGGGATAAAACATGTTGCAAAAAATAGTCTTAAGACGTCTGGCGCGCAGCGACGCGATGCATGAGTCGGTAAAATCTCCAATTTTGGTCGCAAGAGAAGCCTGCATGGCGAGTTTGTAGTTTGTCACAAACAAACCTGCTCCGAGCGCCAGTCACTTCCTTCGTTCGGCCCCAATTTTTTGCAAACACAGCTTTGATGAAAGGCCATGTTGGTTTGACCTTAAATGTGCCATTGACAAAACAGTGAACAAGGGAACTCCAAGGTAATCTTTTTTAAAAAAAATGACTGTATGGTAAAAGTTGACATTTTCTATTTTGATGTATAGTTTTTATAGAGTCCACAGCTGAACTACAAATATTTTCTGCAAACCCAGTGTTGTATCAAGACTACGGTGATAATAGTACTCTTAGCGTATACGTAGACACACCTGTGTTATCTCGGAGTGTAACCCTCGTCAGCTATCAGTGTCATTGAGTCCACGCAGTGTCGTACAGTTCTGACTCTCCTGAACGCTCCTCCGTCTCCACTGGACATTTATGTCAATGAAACAAATGCCCCATTTGTTGTTACAGCTGAGTTATACGGGAGCATTAAATGTGGATTGCCTCGACTGACCGCTCTGCCATGAGACTTGTCTTGAACAGATTTGTCTCCCTTTGTATCACTTGTATAGCTAACGAGTGAAATTGCCAAATCATGTGAGTCGATAAAGGTCAAAGGTTGAGGCAGAAGGGATTTATTAGTACAAGAGATATTTCTCAGTTCACATACTTGTGTTACATGTAAATAATAAACTGAAAGAAAAATGAATGAATGAATCCCAATAAATGCACTTGTTTGACATTCATCTTTCCCTCTTTTTATTTTGACTGACAGTTCAATCTGGTCTTCTCACAAATTTGTATATATATATATATATATATATATATATATATATATATCACACACACACACACACACATATATTTATCAGAGTTTGTTACATTGTTTAAAAAAAGACTAGAAAAAAAGATGCTGCTTCTTCATCAAAGGGTTTTAGAGTATCGCCGCTCGACAGAGTCTCTGTAGAACTGGAAGATCTTCTCTGATGCTTTCTGACTGACTGCTATACACTGCTGCAGCTGAAGAAGAATAGAAACTACAATCAAAATATGAAAGGCCGGCTACAGATCACCACAGACGAGAGCTCGGAAAACAACTCATCATCTTCAGACCCGAAGCAGATCACCGACATTAATGACAGCTATGATGAAGAACACTAAAAAAAAAAAAAACTCAAACACAGCTGCATCACATGGGGCACGATTACAAACCTACATTTGACAATGTTGCAGTGTTTCTAGGGAGAAAATTAAATTTGATAATTTATTTACTGACCTCGTGAACTGAAAATGATCCTTTGGTTAGTGACATCATTACTCTGCGTTCTGTACTGTCAATAGCAAAGGTCATCAGGGCTCGACTCTCCTGGTGTGAGTAAAAACAGACGAGAAGATATTCTGTTATAATGTATTCAAGTGAAATTGTGGTTGCCAACGGTGGGACATTTTTAGCGTGCCCAACTTCCCCTGAATCTGCCTCGTCTGACTCCATTTCAGTTAGGTTGTTAGTTATAAAAGGTTTAGATGGAGTGAGATCCACAGTTCTCTAGCTGAAAGTTAGAATTATTTTGGAGGCTGAAAGGTCTATAGCAAGCAGGATGTGAGGCACAGACGTAGCACCCATTCCACTGGGAAATGGACTTGGGAGTAGACCAGCCTGTACAAGGGCTTAAATGCATGAAATTTACTGGAATGTATCAGACTGCTAGTGTATTAAATCTGTCTTACGGCTTTTTCAAACATTTCATCAGGGTGAGTTTTTGACAAGTCCAAGGCCTTTAAACGTCCTGGACAACGAAAGGATGCTTTTACTGATACGTAACAATACAATATGCAACGTTGCTCTTCTCAGCTCAGCCATTAACATGTTTCTATGTGCGATTTATTTGGTCCCCTGAGGACTTTAAGACATTTAACAAACAACACCAGCTGCTGTTTCTTGTCAACATTAAAGTGCTACCCCATGGCAAAGCATTAAAAACAGCACCATGGATGAACTCGGACTCACTCCAAGCAGTAGCTTTGGAGGCCACAGAAGTGTTTAAAAGGGGAGGAGGTAAACTAAAGAAACTGAAATATTTTGGATTTTCAAGTTATGGGCCATTATGAGTACAGGCCTGCCTGAAGAGCTGGACCATGTTCTATATCTGTTAATAGATTTGCTGTGATGGGATAACTCCCCCAAACACCTGGCACCCCCCCCCCCTTTTTTTTATCTCTTTATTCCTCGTCTTCTCTTTCCTTGTTGCAGGCAACCAACATCAGTGTAGTACTGGAACCCATAGTGAAGAATCATCTACATCGTGCCATTACATAAATATGGGTATTTACATAATTATATATACTTTCTTTTTTTTTTTGATGACGGCATGTGACCCCGACACTCTAAAGATAAGCGGTATAGATAATGTATGGATGGACTGTATGTGAGTATCTGGTGCTATTCTAAAGATAGTGATGCTTTGTTAGGATTCACCTAATTATGCACACGCCAGCTTTCCTGATTGCACCTGTGATTGCCTGGCAGCTGACAACAGCCGTGGTATATCTGTGAGCTGTCACTTGTTTTTACATGCCTGATGAAGACGGAATTGGAACGCAGAGGTGCTAAACCCACTTATTAAAAGGGGTTTTAATTTTTTGCAAAGCAGTGTGCCTTGGTATAGGTTATGTCTGACCTTTCTCTCTTCTTTTGGTCTCATGCTTTGGGGCGTTTTATTTTGTTCACACAACACAACACATGAGCTTCAGATTTACTTTCTCCTGAGCTGCAGTGGGGTCTGTGATGATTTGACCGTCTGTGTCGATGGCGCAGGTCACTCCACAAAACAGGCAACTCATGGGCAGGCCCGCGTCCATGAGAGCCATACAAGCAGCATTCAAAGAGCAGGACAAAAGCTGAGGAACCGGTAAGGAAGAACACTCACCAAGAAACACCATTTTAATGCTCTACCAGCAGATTTTAAATTAACTGACAGCACAATGTAGCCGAGTTTTTTACTGAAGGATACTGAACCATCATCATGTAACACCTGGAGGATGAGAGTGAGGGAGGAGCGAGGATGGAGTGACATGAGCAGTGATGCCTCACAGGTTTCTCGCACACACTGCTCTTGTGATCGCTCCCTTACACCTGGAAAATAAATAAATGTTGGGATACACATTTGATTCAGATGGAACTCAAATGACTCACTTATTCCACCCTGTGGTTTGTTGTGGTAAGACAGTAGAGGAAGGATTGACTTAACGAGGGTGTAAAATTAACTTACTAGGCTCCTTAAACCCCCAAAGTTTGCCTTAAATTTCCTAATTTCCACTAAAGAAATGTATAGAAACATTTGTTTCTGAACTGCATAATAATTATTCACATATATATGTCCCATTTCAACACTGCATCGTAACTACAGTATCCTGTATATATTGTGTGAAATATTCTAATTTTACATTCAACACTTAATGTTCACACCATTACATCAAATTAAACATTCTACATGTCTTGTGCATGACTTTACAGCAGACTGTTGTATATGAATATATCTCCCAGCTATAAAAAAAGCTATAAATTAACACTGAGAAAAAAACATTTTAACGCCCCACATTGTATAAGAACAACATTCGGGAACAGAATCAGACTGCAAATAAACAAATCAAATAAAGCTGCATAATAAGAAATTCTGTTGATCACTTACTTGGAAGTCCCACCTTTGGCTGCACCAAGACCTCCAGCGTTGCCCGGTCATAGATTTCCTTGCTGACTTTGACCTCAGCTGGTCCGTAGACTCCAGCCAACACACTCGTGTCTCCTTCACATGAGAAGGAAGGAGGACATTATTCAGCAGCACATACATTATTGATCCAGGTGGGGAAATTAATGCGTTGCACCGAGTGCAACTGAAAAACAACAGAATACTGGCAATAACAAATAAATGGGACGTGCAGAAGGGAGAAGATCACAGAATCTGGTATCACTGAGACTGCAGGTGGAGCACCTCAGCTCAAGTACAAAAAAAGCTTCGTCTTGACGCTGTTCGTTATAAAGTAATTAAGTAACGTTAGGCTAACAGCAACAGTAACGTTAGGCTAACAACAGCAGTAACGCAGCAGTAACCAACGTTAGGCTAACAGCAGCAGCTGTAACGTTAGGCTAACAACAACTGTAACGTTAGGCTAACAGCAGTAACGCACCAGTAACGTTAGGCTAACAGCAGCAGCTGTAACGTTAGGCTAACAGCAGCAGTAACGCAGCAGTAACGTTAGGCTAACAGCAGCAGCTGTAACGTTAGGCTAACAGCAGCAGCTGTAACGTTAGGCTAACAGCAGCAGTAACGTTAGGCTAACAGCAGCAGTAACGCAGCAGTAACGTTAGGCTAACAGCAGCAGCTGTAACGTTAGGCTAACAGCGGCACGGCTCCGGCTCCTAGCTGCCTTTTACAGCCGCGGTTCCGACTCGTATCTCTCTGTCACCTTGGATGAAGGACGCCGAGCCGTCAGGACGAGACAGGGAGCTCTGTTCACAACCAAACTCTCTCAAAGTAACGTTTGAAGAGCCGCACACCTCCATCACGTTGCTATCGCCGTGGAAAAATGAGTTTTGTCGCGGGCGAGTGACGTAATCTGTTTTGCTGTTTTGAGGCCCTTACCTATGACGTTATCTTCTTCTTGTTCTTCTATATGTTTATTTGCGGATCGCAAACCAACTTTGAAGGCGCATACCGCCACCTACTGTATCGGAGTGTGCGGATTCATGGCGTTGCATTAAATGAGTACTGTTTGGTCTCCAAAAAATAAAACAGATTACACCATGTTACCGGATCCTGCCTGTATTATGTGTCCTACCCATCATCATTTTAAATACACTCGGGTCAACCATATTTTCCATATATTCAATTTCAAGAACAAAATTTCAGGGGGAACAGCACAGTACAAGGAAATAGTAAAAATGTTAAAATATTCAAGTACTATGAAGGATCTCCAGTATTCTGAAAGAGCCGACCTCTTTGGACTGAGATTGAGATTTTCATTTCCGTCAGTGAGTTGTCTGCTGCGTGTATAGGTGCATTGTTTCTTAAATTGTCTATACTATTATGTCACACAATTAAGGAAACTTGGCAGCCCAAGCTATTGAGCCCAATTCGATGGACTGTAGAGGATTATTGTATATTTATTAAGTATCACTGCAGGATGTTCGTACAACTTTTACAATGTTAAAATTTGAACAAGGGCACAGGATCAATTGTGTCTTTGAAAGAGCCAAAGAAATGCGAAAAGGTGCAATCAAAAAGAAAACATGTTTGACTACAGCAGGTACCAAATGATTCCTCGTTAGTCAGGTTTGAGTATACCGGAATAATAATAATAAAACTAATAGTAAAGAATGTAAAGGCAAAGTAAACCAATGTGCTCTGCACTTAAGCCCCTGTATCATAGATATATTTACCATGCCTTAATAGTGGGGGGGCATTACCCACAATTAGTAACAAATATGTTGTAGAAAATAATTTATTTTGGATGTACATAATGAATGTATATGTACTATATGTAGTACTTTTCAAAACCAGAGATTACAGATGTGATATATGTATGATTTTGAAATGTATAACACGAGGGGCTGTTGAATACCGACTACGCCTTCTTTTAACGGTGATCCTTCCGGTCACTGCGTTTTACTTTGAAGGTATGACCGGATGTCCAGATTATCGTGGCCGCCTTGACACACTGCTCTCTGTAGCCGTTCGACCTGGCGAGTGTGATTCATGGTAACTGCGGCGCTGCAGGCCGACACAACAAACCCGCGTTGTTAGTTAGTCCGCACACGTCCGACACATTCACTGCACGACTTTTAAGCCCCTGCCGCTTCTGACAAGCTAGCGCGGCTCCGGTCAACGCAAACGGAAAAGGAGCTGGACTGTCCAGATGGCGGCTGTGAGGACTGTGGGCAAAATGTACGGGCTGTGTTTCCACGCTGTCCGTCGGGCGGCAGGACCGAAGGCGTCGCGGCTGCCCCAACACAGAGCCTTCAGAGTCGGCGTAAGTTCAAAATGCGCAAGGTCGCCGCATTGTTGCGCTACGTGGCTAGCGGTAGCTAACCAACTTGGGAGGGTCGCTGTTGGCTTTGGCACGCCGACAGGTTAATCTAGCTGCACAATCAAGGACACAACGTTGACATTAGCAGCCGCGAGATGCTTAAATGCAGGTACACGGCTGAAAGTGGCTGTTCGGGTGAGGATGGAGCGGGTTGGATTCGGGTAGCCAGCGAAGATCCACGAGAACGCGTTGCTTCACTGCAGTTATCGCGATGGGTTTGGAGCAGCTGCCTTTAGCCGACAACGTTGCAGAAGCTGACGTGCCCGTAGCTGCGTGCCGAGTCTCAAACGCTGCCTTATGAAGTCAAACTGAACGTGCCACATGTTTGTGAATGTTAATGTTAAAAAAATACGACGAAGCGTTTGATGTTGTGACTTTGAAGCTCAGGTAGCCAGCTAGCCGGCTAAAGTTTTAGCTAGCTGCATTCCCATTGGTCGAACAAAGGGGCGTGAGGGGAGAACTTCCGCGTAAGTTGAATTGAAGTAGGAATTTATTTTGCTAAAACAAACGTTTAGTGCAGGGAAGCTAATTATCGGCTCCCGTGAAGTAAGGATCCATTTTCCGGTGTTACTATCAGCCTGGTGTCTCTATGCCGTGTCACTAAAATCGATCCTTTAATTGTGTAGGTAATTATGGAAAGTACTTTTAAGAAAACACTTACAAAAGGCAAGTATGGATAGTATCCCTACAAATGTATTTTGACTCATAACCGTAGTGTCACAGTGTGACAATTCGGCATATCTGCACTTGCAGTCTGGCTTGTCAATAAATACATTTTAAAAAGTCAAAAGTACATTTAAATATTAAAATCAAACCTGTGCTACCACTTCTACACTGTATTATAATAATAATAATTTGTAGTATATAAAATACCAAGATTAGTGCTAGAATTGGTGTCTATTTTAGAGAGGCCCTTTGCCACAGTGATGTTGTTAATAAATAGTGCTTGTATTCAATCTTTCAGGCCGTGCAGCGGCAGCAGCCCTTTGACTCCTCACTGGAGAAGCCACAGTTCCCCGGAGCCTCAGCCGAGTTTGTGGATCAGCTCGAGTTCATCCAGCCCAATGTCATCTCTGGCATCCCAGTGTACCGGGTGATGGACAGGCAGGGCAATATCGTCAACCCCTCTGAAGACCCTCAGGTACAGTCAACCGGTCTACATCCCTGACTATTAAAAGTGTCCCTATCACTCGCACTCCTGACTCACTTTGTTGGTTGTTTGGCGTGTTTCTTCCCTGCTCAGCTCTCCAAAGAGACCGTTTTGAACTTTTATCAGAAGATGACTGTGCTGAACACAATGGATCGCATTCTTTATGAGTCTCAGAGACAGGTACGTTTTTCTTTTGCATTTCCTGGTTTAACCACGGAACAGCTGAAAAGTGTTGTAAAGGGTCGTTCGTTTGTTTCTGTTACAGGGTCGGATCTCCTTCTACATGACCAACTATGGTGAGGAGGGGACACATATTGGTAGCGCTGCTGCTCTTGACCCCAACGACCTGGTGTTCGGTCAATACAGAGAAGCGGGTAAGGATCAGACCGCACGTAGATCCCTTTTTAAATGTAGGGTTACTTTTTAAAATTTTGATAGCAATTTACTTTAACATTTATTTTTACATGTAATTTTTTGTAGAAGTGGTCATATTTTACTGTCAGATAGAACTCTGGAACACGCCAAGTCTCTGCTCCAAGCATGTTGGGTAGTTTTGACTGACACATGCCAAACTGCTTCAGTTGTTCAGACATTCAGAAAGTCGGTCTTTTATTTTGTAGATCACATTTTGAAGAAACGGCAGAAAAAGTTCTTAACTAAAATTTAAACATAATACAACTAGAGATAGATAACATATCTTTAACAAATTTACCCCTTTTTTTTTTTAAAGAAAAGGGCAAACGGAACTGATAAAAGATTTGTTTAAACAAACATCAGGAAGAATCTCAGATCAAGTAACTGCATTGGTCATTTGACTATACTGTAGTCTGTGTACTCAACCACAGCTCTAGGAAACTATAGCCAGTAGAGCTAAGCTAACAATCTTAACTCTCCCAATCCCCATCTCACCCAATGTATACACTCCTTCCAATGTACGCCCTTGTAAATGCTGTCTCCCCGTCCATATGCTTACCTAACTGCTTTGTCACTGTCCATATAACCTTCTCACTAATGCCTTTTGGGTCCCACCTCATATACCTACTGCAGCATGCCCATTGAGCATAATGACCATCAGTTGCCCAGGTTTTCTTGTCTTGTGAGTAATAGTGTTCTAATTTCTATGCGGCCCTGCAGGAGTACTGATGTACCGCGGCTTTCCTCTGGACTTGTTCATGGGTCAGTGTTATGCCAACGCCGATGACCTCGGCAAGGGCCGGCAGATGCCCGTCCACTATGGCTCCAGAGATCTGAACTTTGTCACCATCTCCTCTCCTCTGGCCACTCAGCTTCCTCAGGGTGAGCTGTACACCTGTGTGTGTGTGGTGGTGGGCAGATGAGGCCTTAGGAACCTTTGGGGCTTTCTTTCTATTTGTGCCAAAAAACATTCAAAGCTTCCGGGGCTTCAAACGATGCCAGAACAGTGACATCTGGTGGCTTGTAAGACTTACAGCAGCCCTTCAAGACTGAAACTGAAACACCACAACAGCGCTCAGATTTCAATAGTTTTACTCTCGTATGTGAGCAATGAAAGTCCAAGAAGCCTGTGTGTTATTAAATCTGTCATACATTTGTTCAGAAGTACTGCATTAAATGTACACATAATTTTGCACGATGTTACAGTAAAATAATTGATAGATGCTCCGTCCATAAAGCCTAGATATTAACTATTTTTGCTGACATGAAATATTAAGATACTTTCTTGCTGTAGATTAGGCCCAGTGTCACTGGGCTCATTTATTTTAACTTCATATTTACATTTCATATGAGCTGCAATGCGATGTGATATACAAAGCAGCCTATTACTTTTCTTACATTATTATTTGGTATTATCAGGTGGAAATGTTAGGTCTTTCTAGTGTACATCATCGTATTTCTCAATTATTCTCAGTTCTTCTTATCCCACTAACGTGCTGATCACTGAAAGACTTAAGCACGCGAGCATGAAGCACTTTCTGAAGCCACACTGACATTTGAGGCTTTGGTCGTCATCGGTCACATGGTATTCTACAAGTACATACATGCACGTGTAAATATATTTTCATGCCTGATGTGTCTGTTTCAGCGGCTGGAGCTGCGTACGCATTAAAGAGAGAGAACATGAACCGTGCTGTAATCTGTTATTTCGGCGAGGGAGCAGCCAGCGAAGGGGATGCACACGCCGGCTTCAACTTCTCTGCCACCCTCGAGTGCCCAATAATATTCTTCTGTCGTAACAATGGCTACGCCATCTCCACACCCACCAACGAGCAGTACAGGGGAGATGGCATCGGTAAGGAGCCTTGGTGTGGCTATCTGCATTGTCATTTGAAATGCTCAGCAGCTCTTAAGAACACACATTCTTCCTCTCATTGAACAGCTGCGCGTGGTCCGGGCTATGGCATGCTGTCCATCCGGGTTGATGGTAATGACGTGTTTGCTGTGTACAATGCTACAAAGGAGGCGCGACGCAGGGCAGTGGCCGAGAACCAGCCGTTCCTCATTGAGGCAATGACCTACAGGTTAGCTGATGTTTGCATTTTCAGACGTGAGGACACGTGAAATAGCGTTACGCCTGACTGCTCATCATCCTGAATAATTAATCATTATGAGGGTTGGTCATTACTGTGGTTATTAATTAGGTTTTTATCTTTTTCATTGTGCCTTCCCTGGGCAGACCAGTGTACATTTTACCAACTGAAACCAGCTACTGCAGTTAGCAAAAGTACAGATAGAGAAGGTGGCTTGAGTTTATAGGTGGAAGCATTCGCATAGGTAGCTCAGTTATTACAATATGGAGCAATAAAAGTGACTTGGAGCTTGGAGGTGCACAACTTTGTGTACTCACTGGCAACTTAAACACAAAATGATGGAGGACTAAGTAGTAGAAAAGAATGTTACTCTTTAATTAAGCCTTTTCTTTTTTTAAACTTTCTACTCGAGAGACCAGAATAACATGAACAATTGCAAGCATTTAAAGCCCCCCCCCCCACATCCAACCCCACAAAAATGACAGACAACCTCAACCACAAAATGTAGAAGTTCCAAGAATGAGGAACAAAAATGGAGAAAGAAACTAATTACCAGGAAGTAAATGATTGGACAAATAAAGAACGTGTTTCTGATGTGGCAGTAAAGCACTTGTGTGGTCAACACATCCTTCCTGTAGCGATGCAGACGTTAAGATAAAAAGAAAAGTTTCCATTCTGTAGAGGGGACAGAAACCCATAAGGCTGATCCATCTACTAAATATCAAACAATATTCACAATGTTAAATATGTATGAAGAAAATGTAAAACATAGGTTAAATTTTTTTTTTTTTTTTTTTAATGGTCTTGTAGGACATACACCTTATTCAAAGTTGACCTCAGCCGGTGAGATGTTTTGGGAAGATTAAGTTTAATAATAAACTATTTATATAGCACCATTCATACAGGAATTGCAGTTCAAAGTGCTTTACAACAAAGATATTAAATGCACCAAGTGCTTTACAGAAGAGAATGCCATAAAACAGAAGTGCAGTTAAAAAAAAAATAAAACTTGAACATTAGATGACTGTATTCTAGATTTGGGAAGCATTAATATTCTAATCTGTAAAGAGTCGATGGTTCTGAAATAGGAGTGGATGGGGTGACAGGATTTAAATGGGTTACAGTTCTAACGAAATGTTCTTTGACCAACATTTTGCAAAGCGTTGTAGAAAATGTACTCGAGCTTTACAATGTTGTAGTATGGAAAGCCCGGTGAAGGAAAAATAATTCTGTTCCTCCTTCAGAATTGGCCACCACAGCACCAGTGATGACAGCTCAGCTTACCGATCGGTGGATGAGGTGAACTACTGGGACAAGCAGGACCACCCCATCTCCAGGCTGAGACATTACATGACGGCCCGTGACTGGTGGAGCGAGGACGACGAGAGGAGCTGGAGGAAGGAATCCCGCAAGACTGTGATGGAGGCCTTCGAGAAGGCCGAGAAACGCCTGAAGCCCAATCCCGAACTGCTGTTTACCGACGTGTACGAGGAGATGACGCCCAGTCTGAACAAGCAGAGAGAATCCATGTGGCGGCACATGCAGCAGTACAAAGAGCACTACCCACTTGACCAGTATGAAAAGTAATTGCACTGACAGGGTGGATGGAGCGAGTCGTGATTTGGTGACTAAACTTGGGCGTGGATGAGGCTTGAGATCGAGATAAACTGTTGCACACCTTTTACTGTATTCATACAAATGTAGTTTTGATATGACGTGTCGTTTCTTTCAGCACAACAGAGGGGAGAGAAGATTGTGCATTCAAAAATATTGTACTTCATGCCACTGGGTTTGGTGCCTTAAGTTAGTAGATTTACTGTCAGTAGTAAAGCTCCTCTATAGGTCTTCATCTCGCAGTAATTCCACTGCAGCGGTAAACAGCTGGTGCAGTTTGAATGCATTATGCACACAAAAGAAAGCTACAAATCAAGCAATAAATTGTGGAGGTTTACCCTGGATGTGTATGTTCCTTGTCTTGTAACAATCCTCAGCAGTGATTCTGGTATAACCAGTTACTTTTATCTATCCTCTGTGATTCTGGTATAACCTGTTCCCTTCCAACGATCCTCGGTGACTTTGTTTAGCTTGTGTTTAAAGAGCATTCCTATTTTAGTGGCTCATAGTATACACACCCAAATTTGAGATGGGTTTGTACGCCGTTACTCAGTCTAAATCCCAGAACTGTACACCCTTCTAGCTCCTGATACGTTTGGTGTTTTGTGGAAAATAAAGTATTTAACTCTTGTCTTGGTTTAAAATTCTTTAATTTAAATTCAATAGGAAAATTGGGTTAATGACATTAAATGACTCACTTGGCAGTCAAATATTGACCCTTGATGCTCAAGTGGCCCACAAAGTGATTCCATAGCAAGTTAAAAATGTCTTCCTATAATGACACCCAGTCCTGTTTGTTTACTGCAAGTTAACTTTGTTTTCTATGCTAAAAGTTGGGAGTCCATGCAAGATGTTAACAGTGGACAGTACACAACCCACCAGTCCATCTGTTGCATCATCTTGAAATGGGACAATGATGGAACCAGATGACTCGTGTCTATTCACTGTCTTTTCTCGCTGCGCCGTTTGCTCCCAAGTCCTGGTCAACAGGTCAACAAAGGGCTGTGAATGCCCTTCCACAGCTTCTTCATCTGTTGTGGGGAGCGCTGGTGAATCAGAAGAAGATCTTTGTGTATACACAGATTACCGCGATCCTGCTCCTTGACGTCAAAGGTCTGAAAGCCGGAATGCGACTCAGGAGAAACTCCCAGAGCCTTGGTGCACATCCCAGTGTAGACGTCGTCGATGGGGAAGAAAGGAATGACACGTGTAAGTGAATATAGTGGTTTCAGCAGCGCTCCACCGATAACAAAACCACCACCACCAGCATAAGCAGGGTATGGGCCTTCGTAGAAGCTCAGAGGAATATAGTATTTGCTGTTGGGGTCCCTGAGGGGAGTAGCTGTGCTTATGACATGTCCAACGTACAACCGAGAGGCCTTCGAAGGCTCCAGAGACTGCAGGTAGCGGAGTAATGCTGGCGTGTTGACAAATACATCATCATCCCCACTAAAGACGAAGGAGACATGAGGACAGTTTTTCAGCGTCCACTGGAGAAACACGTTCATTTTGAGCGACAGGTTCAGGAGGGAATCATGGAAGTCCCACTGCAGGAGGTCCCCAAAATATCTTGCTTCAAATGACAGCAGTGGTTTGAGGTCAGGGTCATCCGGTGGGGAGCTGCCCAGGAGAAACACTGTGCGCACTCTCAGTCCACTCGGATGCACCCGCTGTCTACCCCACGTCTCCCGCACCGCCTGCCTCCGCTCAAAGTTACCAGGAGTTGATTTGATGGCAAAAAGCAGGAAGGTCTGGTTGCCTCCCTGTCTGCCAGCGGAGATGCATTTGTGGGACTGATTGATCAGGACTGGCGGGGACCTGCAGTTCATGCCCTTTAAAAAGCCCTGGAATACGACAGGGTAGGAGGCGAAGTCGTGCACATTGGTTTGCAGAAGCTCGTGGCTTGTCTCCATGCAGCGGGACCAATCAGAGTCATGTGTAAATGGATCCATGGCCTTGTCCAGATTCCTGAGGGCCGAGTACAGCAGACGGTTCCAGTATGCTCCATTTTGAGGGATGGCCTGTCTGAAAGCATCAGAAACGGACAGACTGCGGACATCAGTGCGAGGAGTGGTGAGGCTGTGCTGCTGGGAGTTCTGCGTTTTCACATCACTGTCTGGAACCTGGAGGCTGGGATGCTTCAGGTGGTCCTCTGGTCCAGCCCTGTGGCTGTAGGTCGTCTTTAGGCGAAGGCTCGAGTAGAAGAAGATCAGAACTAAAGTGGCAATGGAAACCATAGCAATGACTCTCTGAATGCGTCTCATTGGCTTGAGGTGAGTAAACCAAGTTGTGTGGTGTGTTGTTCCTAGATGTGGTCCTTGGACCTGGTGCCGTTGTCTTCAGGTGACACCGATGTCTGCCAACAGGACGAAACACAGAGGTGACAGGACACATGTATGTAAGTCAACTCATCACAAACAAAACTGCCTCAAACCTCAATGGAAATTAATGCTTATTTCATGTGAATTGAGTTATATTGGCTGGCTGAGTTTATATTCGCACCCTGTGACATTTATCACTTTTAAATGCTGAAAAGAAAAAAACCTCTCTCCTAGAGCTACATATTGTCAGGAAACATGCACCGGAACAGTAACTGTATTAAAGTTACAACACAATTTTCATCATTTCAAGGTCGCATTGTTTGCAACAAGCAGGGGATAAAAACAAGAAGAGCTCTGCTACAGGTACAAATGTAGCCGTGTCACCGTCGGGGCTCAGTCCCACACCCGCACACCCCCACCTCTCCTGGGTTCAGTCCCACACCCCCACCTCTCCTGGACCTCCACCTCTCCTGAACCTCCACCTCTCCTGGGTTCAATTAGCAGCAAACCGGTTCGCACAGCGCCGCACTGATTAAACACCTGGGGCCTTGACAATAAGCGCCAGACGGAAACACGACATGGATATTAATATCTCGTGTTGGACGTTTGTCGTGTTAAAAAGGTTTTCTTAATTGCGTTAAGACGTTTTTAGGGATTTCATTTAAAGTGGGCCGTAAGTCCGGGACCCTGCCTCGGAGTCACACAGTTCCAGGCAGGTCCGAGCTTCACGGCGCAATTTATAAAGTCAAGATTTAATATTCAAGTCCGGTAAAATACTCACTTAGGCCAGGATCCACGCGGCGGACCGAGAGGAGGCCGGAGCCGAAGGAAACCGCGTCCAGGAGCCGTCGGAGCCGTCGGAGCCAGCAGGAGCGCAGAAACGCATCGTTCAGGTTTCAGCTTCTTTCACGGGGACGCGACGCGAGTGCGCGCGCTTGCAGGTGTGTACGCGAGCAGCAGGAAGATGGAGGCCACGCCCAAAACGTCTCGAGTCCTAGACAGGTTTATTCCAACGTTCGACAGGGACACACCACTAACGTACAGATTATGCGAGACCAGCGTCGCCTCTTCACACCGTCAGCAGGCGGGTACATGAGCACAGCGTGTCCGGCGCTGCGTCTCCGTGCAGCCCGACTTTGTTCCCCCGAACTGGTCAGTTAGGACAGAACATTCACACGCATCAGACTCCTGTACGGTGGGAAGTTCTCTCATCCACACCAAACCATGCGAGTGTTCACAAAGGTGACGGGCCCCTTTCACCTTTCGTGGAAGGAAAACACTTCAAATGGAGAAACACACGCAAAAAAAAAAAAATAAGTTGCAAATTGTGTCTAAAAGCATGAACTCCTCCCCCCATCAAATCTAGCTTTTCACACCCTGAGAACTTCCCAGTATAAGGCAGAGGGGGGCGTAACCTTAGAAACTCTGCAGGTGAGATTAAATGCTGTTTAACTGATACGAACTACCTCCAGTATCCTCGAGAACTCAAAAGTACCAAACACCAATGTGTAGGCTTTAATACATACCGGCAGTTTGGTCAATTAAGTCTATTTAAATTCTGGAACACATTTTGTATTTATGTTGTAAATCAAAGTGTTGGTAAATTCACATCCTCTCATCCATTTTATATCAAGAATGAAGTTAATAAAACCTTTATTATGCAAGTGCACTGGTATGAGTATTTGGTATTGCAGCCCATTATGAACATTTGTTGTTGGGCCAGTACCTGTATCAAAACAATATATATAACTAACATACTGTGTGCAGTGGGCACTCAGAAAAATAGTGTTTATATCTATTAAGACAGGTTTTAGAGCATCGATTAAAAACGAAGGGGAAAAACACTGCAGAGGGTAGGAGAGAAGCATCTCTGGAGGAATATAAAGGATAATGGTCAAAACATTTAGTTTGCTGCTAGAATCGAGGTGAGAGGTTCAAGGCAAAGGGGAAGATGCAAGTCGGTGGTTGAGGGCTCAACGACGAGCAGGGAGGGAAGTCAGCGGAGGTCGCTCTCGTCGTCCTGTATGGTTTTCTTGATGCGGAGAAGCATGGTGGTGAGCCACTGGTCCAACCGTGAAATGGTGTCAAATTCCTTCACCTGAGAAATGAGTAGTAAATGTCACCAAAATTACCCACAATACTAATATAAAATCAGAAATCAGGTACAAGAAAGGTCAAAATGACACATTCTGATTCAGAGGAGTTATAAAGACAACCACTATGTAGATATAAAGACTCATTTTTTCCCCTTTTACTGGTATGCCATCACTACACCACTAATGTTCTCATTTTGTATTCACACCGTAGGGCACTAAATACTGTAAAAACACTACTGTCAGTCCAGGATTTTCAGATTTACTGCTGCAAAAACAGCTCCGAGTAAGAACCTTGACTACATGCTACATCAGGGTGTATGCAGGAATCCGGAAGTTAAATTCCAGACCTTTTAAACACATTTGAAAAGATTGCAACGCTACAAGTTGTAACTAGTTATCAGCAACACACCCTAGTGCTATATCAGTACATTTATTTTGAGATTGCAAAACAGTCTTAGTTTGACATAACCCAGATTGGCTGGGAGGGAACAAAACTCAAAAGGATAAATTAGTGACTAACCCAAAGGCAAGGTTTTTTTTACAGTAGTGAGTATGTGTGTGGTGTGATGTATAGATAGATAGATAGATAGATCGATCTCTCTCACTCTACATTTTCATTAGAGTGGCCATACATTTTAAAAAGGCCCCGCAGATACCCTGTACATTTATTCTGCTGAAAGAAAACAGTCCACTCACCGAGTCAGTATAGGCATCCACGTTTTGTTCTTCATAGGCATCTAGAAGTTTCTGGTTAGATAAAAACATTTTGG
The DNA here is from genome assembly GCA_036023855.1 of Gadopsis marmoratus. Classification (NCBI taxonomy): domain Eukaryota; kingdom Metazoa; phylum Chordata; class Actinopteri; order Centrarchiformes; family Percichthyidae; genus Gadopsis; species Gadopsis marmoratus. The sequence goes on along the minus strand of JAVQJF010052317.1, from coordinate 1,735 downwards.
ATTTTTTCTTTTTACAATAATGCTGCACATCACAAAGACTACCCATAAACAAAAACACACTCTGGGACAGGGCACAAAATTAGCACCAGCCAAATGCTGGAAAAATAAGCATGTGTCTGGTAGATTTGCTTCACCCCCCCAAAAAAAAGGCAATCTATTGAGTGGCTGACAATATAGCCAATTTTTCACCCTGCCCTGGGGCTTAACAAAAAATGCTGAAACACGCAACCAAGGTGCCAAAACAACATGCTATTGTACGCTTTCTGCAAACTTGATGTCTACTGGTTTTTAACACCAGCATAGCTTTCTTACTTCAATCAGCATTGTTGGGGGCAGGCCATGACTGTACTAAGCTGACTGGTGCTTTTGTTATATCCTCCTGCTGGGGAGGTGAAATGTTGTTGAGGAACATTTTGCATGAGGCTGGTCATTACCATCCAACTTCCTCTTTTTTTAAAATTAAAATGACAAGAACGTCAACATTAGCAAGGTCAACCACAACTCATTGGGTTTTTTTTAAACGACAATAAAGACCAGAGCAGAAGGAAACGCAACCGTTTATCGCAGCAGTCTGTTGAGTTAAAATGCTCTACAGCAGCCTCGCCTCTATATAAACATTTATTCAATGTTTCTGTTTAAAGGATTTTGGTGCCAAAATAACACCAAAGCCTACCTTCAACAGCTTGCATTCTCGAGAGTCTGAAAAGGCCGGAAACATTTCTTCGTACTTCTGCACAGCAAGCTGAGTGACAAGAGGATGAATATTAGGACAGTGGCACATGTTCTGCTTTCTGGAGTTGGACAAATTCTATGATACTGGCTTACTTTTGCATTCAGCATGTCTACACAGAAGTGACAGAGCGCTGCCTTGAAGAAGTGATCCTTGGCACTGTATTTCAGGAGCGTACTGTCCATTGCGTGGGTTCCAACCTAAAATCAAAAAGTTGCTGTGTTACTTACTACAGCCACTGTGATAACATGTTGAGATTGAGGCTTTTGAACGTTACCTCACCTGTTCATAGATCTCTATTGCTTTTGGGTACTGCTCCAGCTGAGCTGCGTAGGTTGCTACTTTCAAAAGGCACTTGTTTGCTGAACTGAAAAGGAAAATCAAGAAGCTTCTCAGTCCATACATATTCAAATCAAGGGTCAAAGACCACCAAGTAACTCAACACACACACAATCATAAAACAAAGATGTCTAATTAAAAGAAACTGCATTAATTAGAAATAAAAAAATAAGCACAAGCTTATGAAGCATAACACCATAAAAGCAAACAAGAGAAAATATTGCTCAAATAAAATAGTCACCTGGTGGATTCTTCACCTTTGTAATAATCTGCTGCCTGTTCATAATGAGCAATGGCCTGGAATGGAAATTGGACAAAATTGGAGATACGGCGTAAACAGCGTTTTCCCATGCAATAATCTGCCCTGGAATATATACGTAACATTATAAACATGGAACACTGATATTTGATCTGACCTTGTCGATGTCCACCAGCTCTGTCTCATATATTTCAGCAATGGTGATGTGATGTTTGGCTGCGATGGTGAAGCGCCCCTAAAACAAAACAAATAGCCATCAGAGAAGAGATCAGATGGAGTTACGTACAGTTAATAATAATAATAATAAACTTTATTTATATAGCACCTTTCATACAAGAAATGCAGTTCAAAGTGCTTTACAACAAAGATATGAAATGCACAAAGTGCTTAACACAATAAAAAACAGT
>JAVQJF010052298.1:0-37506 GCA_036023855.1 Gadopsis marmoratus | reverse complement strand
CTCAAAATGACCTTACTGCTGACCTTGATTCCTGTGATCCCACTCGGGTCTGTGGGTTACTTTCTGTTTCTGAGCAGCACTCAGAGTCACCGATAAGATGAGCAGAACTCCAGCAGCCTTCATCCTCCAGCCTGCATCTGGACACAAAGACACAAACACACGTCTGAGTATCTTTTACTGGGAACCACGTCCAGCATCTGCAAGGAAGCTGTAGGTGGCTGAAATGCAGGAAACAGACCTGCGGCGACGGTCCGAAGGCAAATGATGCAGTGAGGACAAAGCTGACACTTTCAACAATTTATTATCTGCAAAAGGAGGGAGGGTCTTCAGAGTCCACTCCCATCTGAGCAGCATGTGTCAGGGCTTCACTTCAATGTCTTTGCTTTCCGTCACTGTTTTTGATCAACTCTTAACTCCTAGTTTCAGGATAACAAGGAAAATAACAAGAAAAGGTTTTGGTTTTTTTTAAATAGTTGCTGTGAACACTCAGGCTTTATAACCAACATTTAACGAGGCAGAACATGTCCAGAGGAGAAAAATGAAGATGTGTATGAAGTGCACACTGCTGCAATGTGATCAGTGTGACCTCTGGGCGTTTGATGTTTTACGGTTACGTCCAACTTACACATTCCTGTTCTTCATCTGTTGTCCATGTGGGCTCACTTACACTGGACTCCACCTGCTCTGGTTCACTCGTTAACAGGTTGACTCCAGCAGATATGCCTACAGTGATGCCGGATTAAAAAGTGGAACGGCTATTTCACAAGACTGAATGAATTGTACACACGGGGAACTGTGAGGTGCACACGATGACGAAAGCCAGGTTCAAGTCGAGTCTCAAAGAGACTAATGTCCACTTTTCATGTGTGATAGCATGGGCATTAGTGTGCTGCTCCAACAGCCTCCACTCTTCACGTTTCTTACCTAGTTTCTCCACCAAAAAGCACCGACAAGTTGATATATTGAAACTGTAAAATTCAGTATCGGTCATGTTGGATCAGTAAAGGTCAGTCCCCAAACTGTTGGCACAAAGTTGGAGGAACACTACTGTCTAAAATGTGACCGTGTGCTGCAGCATTAAGATTTGCCTTCACTGGAACGACAGGGAGCGGTTTTGCCCAAACCACGAAAAACGTGGTAAAATGTGCATTATAAATATACAACTGAGAAGTCAATATGATTCGAAAAGTCCTAAAGTAAACAGTTTGCGGATTCATTCCAACCAGACAGCCACCAAATCAAAGACGTTATTATCTGAAAAAGCAATTCTTTGTTGGTTTATTTTATTTTGTTTCAAATCCAGGTCAACAGCAAACAACTTTCAGGGTCCTGTTAGCTCAGCTGTACCTCCAAGAGCATGCTCGCTCAGCAAACGGCCCCTGGATCAATACAAAAAGAAAAGGTCACTGCCGTCTGTTAGCATGACATCAGATAAATCGCTCTCGAGAATTCACAAGAATGATATCACGGGGCAAAAAAACAAAAAACATTCCCCCCCCCAAGCATTTTCAAATTAATCTACAACTAAAAATATATTCTCACGTCATTAATGGAATTACTATCAAGTTCTTAGAAAGAAGCACACGGCTCATAAATAGCTAAATCTGCAGCCCACGACTCGCCCTCTTAACCGAAAAGGCCCGTTTCCCCGGCAACAACCCCAATGAAACAGGACTTAGTGATTCACTCAAAAAAGACAACAAAAACCCCACAAAGCCAAATTCATGTAACAGAGAACAAAATAAAAAAAAACAACATACAAAATACCAAAATTAAAGATTAAAAGTGGTGTTGAAAGATTTGAGAATGTCAGTCTGCAGCGAACATATCGAGGGCATGGATTAAAAGAGATTGTTGGTCAAAAACTAGATGTGAGGATTTTTGTTTAAAAGACACCTTTTATGTCTGGCATAATTAGGGCAAATATGCAGTTTGTTAGCTTTTAGCATTAGCATCCATTGTAGTCAATTCTACAATTTTGTATGACCACTTGGAAGTCACGCAAGATCATTTTGGTCACATCCATCAACCACAATACGTCCGTTAGCGTCAAAACTACACTTGGACTTTTCATGTTTCAGACATGTGGACATGTGCTTGGGTTTTGCAGAAATGGGGTGCATGTTACAGATGTTGTGAGCATGTGGGTGGAGCAGCTCAAAGTAACATTCAGCTGCCAGATGTTAACACATGTTGATGATGTGCAACCACAACTCGACGTTCGTGGCTTGAGCTCACAAGTTTTGGTCCCGAAATCCAAAAGAAACGTCAAAGTAAGAAAAAGGTGTTTTAACCAGCCATCCTAATATGCCCGCTACTGACCGGTTAGATCGCTGACATGACACAAAATAAAAACACTTCCCCACTTACCACTAGTGATATCTATAGATGAAGATTCTGTTTTTATTTGTCCAGGTTTCTTTCTGAGATTTCTGCCTCCTTTTACCGTTATTCTGCGTATGAAAACTGCTGACAGGTGAATTTTTAAATGTCACATTTCATCACTCTCAGCACCACAAAATTCCCGTTCACCTCCATTGTACCGGAGTGCAGGTCTCAGACATATACATGGGTTGTAGCTAGCGGTAAGTGAGAAAATGTGAGCCTTTTTAGTGTTATGGGGGTGGGTTGAGTGCTTGTCACGTTGTTTTCAGGCTCAGCCCCTTCGACACGTAGCCTTACAAAGCAAGCATCAGTCTGAACATCGTCCATGTCTCCTGCTGGAAGCAGCTCAGACATCGGGTGAGACAGGCGAAATGTTAGGAGTCGTCCTCTCCCCGTGGTGATGGAGAAACCTGGAGGGGGCACCCTTAGTTGGTTATGGTCTGGCTCCGGCAAGAAAACTAAAGGAAGATGAACCACATGCAGGGAGCGACAGAAGAAAGTGGTGAGCACCAGTTGTTTCCAGAAGCACCTCACGGCTAATACAGTGCGAGTCAGTAACGATGACGACAACGGATGGAGTCCCAGGGCCTTTTATCAGAAACAGAACATACAGCTGAGAAAATAAGCTACATATTACGCCTGCTCAAGTTCAATCCACCAAAACCAGAAGCTACAATTCCAACAAACCAGCGAAAAGATCGTGAGGAACCACTTTGTTGGTGGGACGTCAGTCCAGAAGTTAATAGTCTCCAACAGCATGTTACTTCTGCAACCAGCGGAGGATGTGTTTTGTGTATGCCTTGTCAAATCTGGGATTTATAGCTAAAGTAATTTAATACTGGAAATATAAACTCTACTTAAGTGGAATTACTCTGGAGCTCTTAAGAGTTTTCAGGTCTGAGCTTTGACCGATGATTGTACTTTAAAGGGGGCTTGGCGAAGAGACCAAGACCTATAAAAACCTGACTTGAGGAGTCCACGCTGAAGATTCAAAATTTTACGGTATCGCTACAATCAGAAAAAAAAAAAAAAGCTTAATTAAATAACAGTATCATTCCTCACGTGTATTTGTACACAGCAAGACTTTCCAGAAGACGGTGAACGAGTGAGAGGGGCACTGATGTGAGAGAACACTCGAGTCTTTGCTGTCGTCCTGAGTCACAGCAGGATTCACTTGAGGGGGTCATTATTCAGGGGGGCTGTGAGTTGAGGGAAAGGGTCCTCAGCCAAAAGTGCTTTACCTTAACGAACCCTGCCACTCACGAGACCTGGTGTGAGGAGGGATACAAAAAAAAATAAACACATAGTCTGGTTTGACTTAATTTACTCATTGATTTTGATGTAAACGAGTGCATCCCTTTCAACCGTCACAGCAGCCAGTGAGATGGGAAGAAGGACAGAGGCTTCAAAGTGAGGTGAAAGAAAAGGGAATCCAAATCTCGTGGCTGGTCCTGGTGCAGTGATGTCATTGGCGAGTTAAGGGGAGGGCGGGGCAGAAAGATGGGGTTTTTAACTGCGGGGCAGGCTGCACATTTCACAGTGCTCTGTGCCAGGCTGGTTCATGAAGGTGCAGTGGAGGCAGGACCACATGGCTGAGGAGGAGGCGGGAACTGAGGGGCCACCCATGGCCCCGTAACCCACAGAAGTGGAGGGCTGCCCGCCCACTGTACCTGGAAGGACAGGAGAAGGATTACAGGATATTAGTACTGCAGCTAACTGATTATTCTTCAATAAAATGCTAAAACAATTGTGTGAAATGCCCATCCAGCTGCCAGAGCCCAAGGAGACTTCATTTTTGTCTGGCCAACTATTGCTGGGCGATATGGTCAACAAATAAAATGCAGATTTTTTTTAAGCCTGGGGAAGATTTGTGGTCCTGATCAACCTTTATTTCTTTACAAATGAGACAAACCGAATAATGACTTACTGCACAGCTGCTCGATGGTGGCCCACTGCTCCGACTTCTTCCAGGTCTGTGCCAGATCCTCATTAGAAGTCCTCACTGCTTCTAGTAGCAACCCGATGCTGTCCTGGAAACACAAACACAAACTCTGATCTGTCTGCTATACACTGAAAGAAAAAAAAAAAATGAACCAAAACCCACCAGCTCATTGTTTTGTAAGTCTGGAGTTTATAGAGGGACATGCAAATCTGATCAAGCAGTTCATTATTATCCAAACACTGAAAAAATCTGTTTGGTTTCAAATCAAAGACGCCTTTGATCGTCACGACGGTCCAGTTTGAAAATCTATCGGCATGAATAAAGGCTTTGAGTGAAAACATCCTCACACCAGTAACAACTTCCACACTGGAAAGAAATGTGGAATATTCTGACCTGTTTTCTGCAATAAAAATGGAAAAGTAGAAATGAAGTGTCGTCTTACTCTCAGCGGCATGACATCATTGGTAACGAGGAAGAGGAGCAGATGGAAGTCTGACACGATGTCCAGGAATGCCGTGGAGGTGCACTGGGACAGGTATGTTGCTAAACTGTGAAAATTCTGCGCACACACAAACAACAAGGAACAAGACGTTTAGCTTCCTCTGAGCTCTCGAGGTAACAGAACCCATGTCAGGCACTAAGCTGCAACGGGTCACCGCAAGTTGAAATGCAGGCAGAGATTAAGACTCAAGTGGTCTCAAGAAAGTCTGACAAAAGGTTCAAACACCTCAATTACGTGGGAAACCTTGTGGAAGCTGCAACTCTCTACATCCTCAATAATTACACATTTCAGTGGACCAAGAAAATCAAAAACATCTGATGATCATTTATACCAATTATATTGGCAATTTCAAGACAAAAATAAAACTATGAAAAGTTGAACATTTTGTCTTACACTAACTCACATAAGACGATCAACTTCATCTCATGTATCCAGTACACAGATAGATTTAGGATGCGTTACTGTGAGCCAAGCTCCACTCAACGTGTAAGCTAGTCACCAATCCATCCAAGAGTCCGCTGGTTTTTGCTAACTTCAGTTACAACAGCGACCTCCAACAACCTCCACTTTGAGGACAGAAGGTTTTGAGATGCTGAGGTTTACAGGCTGCTTTCTTTTTCTGCACACCTGAACTAAACACAATACAACATGCACTGTAAATATACCAACTTGGGGTTTAAAAAGGCATATTTCCCACATACCAGACCGTTTCTTTAAATACAATATTCCTCAGAAGAAAATGTATGAATTAGTTTTGCCAGCCACTTATATTTGGTGACTGTTTTATTTCTTCTCCAACACTGGTTGAATCAGACGTGAGAAGGTTCAGATGAACTGAAGTTTATCCAGAAATGTCTTACTTGTGTCTCTCCCAAGATATCACGGTTCTCAATGGGGAAGCGCTGTGTGGAGCAGAAGGTGTACTGGGGGTCCTTTGGAAAAGTGGTGGTTATCTGAAGAAACAAAACAGGGAAATGATGTGGAAAGGCAGTGGCAGGACACTGTATTAATAAGAACAGATGCTGTGAAACAGAAACTAAACACCTGCTGACCAAAGACAACAAAAGCCACGTCCTACTCACATCTATGATTAGGTACTCCACTGGGAGAGGCCGGGCTAGAAACGTGACATCATTTCCAAATTTGTCTTTGTCCTTTCGCATGGCGGGAGGGACAAAAAAACAAAAAACAAAACAGTAGGGTCAGAATCTTAACATCTGGATCCAAACACCTGGATGAACTGACTGATAATATCCGGCCCCAATAGCACAGTAAGTTCCTGGATGTCCTTCCTCTGCTACACAGACGAGCAGTGCGAGTGTAATGCGTAACGCTCAGTCTCTGTTACAGACTACGGACAGCTACATTTGAACAGGTTGTATGAAGTCTTACCTTGTAGAAGACGTCTGGTACGTACTGCTCAGGGCTGGACTCTTTAGCGTAGCCCAGCTCAGGAGCGTCTTTGCAGGGCAGTAGGCACTCGTCTCTCACCAAAGCCATGCACTGATTGGACACCTGATATCCTTCAAAGTGCACCTGGTTATCTGGACCACCTGCACACAGAGCACAGAGAGAGAGGCAAAGGTTTAATTTGTTCGTCACAGTGTCCATCTAACGGCTCTTCAGCTTTACACATGCAACTCATTTGCAAAACGACTGCATCTTTACACAAGGGGAAAGTAAAACAGATGGACTTTGCACTTGCTGGCAGTCGATGTGTTGCAATGACGTCAACTTTGGCTGCCAGGGCCTCATTAATGCAAATGACCGGGGTGAGGTCACCGCTACGTTTGGGGCTTTTCTGGAGCAAATACACAGGGAGGTGTAACAAGGTTGTAATGGAGGGAGAGCGTAAACGCTTGGCCTCGCTCCCACAGACCAGAGAATTTCAAAGAGCGCCTGGCTTGGATTACACTTTTCCACTGGTCTCACAATTACTACGTACACCTTGGACCCTTGACGACACATTTCTATGTCCTCTAATGTGGTGCTGTTAGTACAGAACACCTCTCGCCCTTCACATGTCAAGTATCGATATTTTACTATCAAATTAAACACTTCAGTACAGGAAACTTGACTCATAACATAAATGTAAAGAGTAAATCATTTTAGATAGTATGAACAAGCATTTATTCGTACCAAATATCATAGCTTAGGCAAGAATTATACTATGAATAGGAATACTTATAGAGATTATAGTGTACAAAGACGTACCTGTTGCCACCACAGTAACAAATTTGGAGCCAAAATTGCCGTCTCGAGAGAGTCTGCACGGGTTTGAATGAAGATTCTGGAAAAATCCGGCCGTGATGCACTCCTCTGCGCTCAGGTAGTGCGACTCCTAACAGAAGCAAGGACAAGGATAAAACGTGATAGAAACGCAGCACATCGAGTCTGATGAAAGATCTTCTTGGAGTAAGCTGCACCCTCACATTGTTTCTCGTGTAGCGGACCGTGCCTATCCTTGTATCCTCAGAGAGCAGGTCTGTGAAGATCCAGCCCACCTGATAACCAGAGGAAACAGGTCAAATAAGTAGAGCTGAAACAATTAGTTGATTAGTGATAGATCATTCACGTCATTTTTTAGAGCTTTTTTAAATATCGCTGTTTTCAGCTTCTCAGGTGTGAATATTTGCTGCTTTTCTGGTCTTCTATGACAGTAGACTGAATATTTTTGGGTTTTGGACCCTTTGACAAAACAAGACATTGATTGGTATAAGTCATCTTCAGCGTTGGGTCATTTTATATTTCACTATTTTCTGACATGTTCTCTAAGTGATTATATAATTCAGGTATATCTCTGAAGCGTCATGAATCCTTAGAATGCCACCATATTGATAAAGAAGTGATCATAGTCTCAACCAGTGAAAAGCCAAAATGCAAAACAGTCAGACAAATGATACTGGCAGTAAGTGGTGGACTGCATGCTGGCAGAACCTGGTTTAGATTTGCCCATTCCCATCTAGATAACCATGCAGACATATTCATGTGCAACAGACCAATGGGAAGCAGTCTGCTTTGCTCACACTTATCCAGTTAAATTCCTTGATAATATTAAATCAATTCCTGTGCCAATGAAATTGCAAGAACACCTTGATGGAAAAAAGAAGCATAAATCTGCCTTGAATTCAAACTTCAAACTTTGTCACACTGCTCGAGTGCAAACGGTCAGAATTTAGCGTGGAAGCAAGTTAAGGAACCACTTTGTTAAAGGTCTAAGGTAACTGGGAGACACAGTGTCGAGCAAGAACAGGAGGCCGACCTTGCAGAGGCCCAGTTTGCCAGCGATTTCATCCACAGCTGCAGCTTTAGGATCATCCACCAGTTCCAGGCTGTTCTGAGAGGCATTCTGAAACACAAGTGTCATCATTCAATTAAAACAAATAAGAGTTACCACAAGGTGTGTAAGGACAGAAGGAACAAACACATTTTAGGCACTATTTAGAAGGAAACCCTCACCTGTGGTGGCTCGTAGATGGCAGCCACCTCAGCTCTGATGCCCAGAGGGATGTCTTTATGCTCAGTGAACTTGCCATACAAGAATCCCATCCTCTGACTGCCTGTCTTCCTCCAGAAGTCCAGGAAGCGGTCAGCAATGGTGTGGTTCTCAAACATGATGTTGTCCACGTGTCTGTATTTCTGGGAGGAGAACAGAGAAAGCTAAATTCATGCGTTCCATAGGGCATTTTTAGACACGGCGTCAACACATGGGCTGACGTTTGTTCCTTCAGTCACGAGGCAGAGTCCACAAATCAGAGTTCAATCTTACCTTTCTTATTTTAGCATTCATTTCCACTGCAAGCTAATGTCACTTACAGGATCATTTATTAACTCACAGAAATGTTACAACGTTATCAGTGCACACCAAAACACTCCTTGCTATTGGCTGTTTGTAATGATAATCAACTCTACTGTTGCGCTCACTGGTTCGGTGACATACCTGTCTGCTCAGCGTGATGGCACTAGGCTGGCACTTGGTGCAGATCCCCTCTGGCCAGGGAGGGTGGCCCTCACAGCCCGACTTGATCTTACAGCTGATGTTCTCCAAAGCGGCAAACTTCCCTCTGCAGGAGATCAAAACTGTGTTAAAACTGGACTAGAATTTCAACGTGTGGATTCCCGCTGATGTAGCAACTTATTAACTCACTTATCAGCTCCACCGGTCAGCTTGCGCAGGTAAGCGTGGAAGGACATGTGCTTCACGGGTGGGTCGAGGTGATTCAGGTAGTCTTCGTCAAAAGGCTGTCAAAAACAAAGACACTGGGGTTTTAATAAGCAATCAGAACAAACAGTAGTGGTTTTAGAAAAAGAATGGAGTCTCTTGCCTCTAACGGTACACAGTGCACACATTTTCCAAGGGCACCATGGCGACATCTGTAACAGGAAACAATCGTTAGCTATCCGACATGTGTATTTGATTTGGATGTTTGCCGTAGGTCTTTCTCTTACAGCTGTGGATCTTTGTTCCTGTAGATCTTGCCGTCTTGCTTGACCAGATACTGATCAATCTCATCCTCCTGGACCTGGGGTGCTGAGAAGGACCGGGGGATCATGGAGGACGAAGAAGAGGATGAGGAAGATGAGACGGATTGTAGTGATGATGATGAGTGTGGGGTGGCCGTGTCCATCACCTCCCCAGAAGAGGAAGAGGATCCTGAAGGGTACAGAAACAGCATGTCGCCATGCCTACGCAGGACATAAGACAAAACAAATAACACAATTAAAGCTACAGTTGGTCAAAAAAGGTAAATGAAGGTGACATTTTTTGAATTATCTCAAATATAAAAACATAATTTGACTTGATTTTTATGAAGTTACTAAAGGTGTGTATTTTGAAGGACCCAGAGAGATTAGTAAAACCTAGACTTAACTAATACTCAAATGTTTTACTTACTTGATCTTAAGTAGGCTCAGAGTTTTGTTCTGGGAAAAGATCTCTTCGGTCTTGTTGCGGTTCACGTAAATAGAAAACCCATTGGAATTGAATCCAAACTCTTTGGCCACCTGAGAGAGAAATAATGCAGTGTGCCGATTCAAAACAAAGCTGACTTTCAACACCATGAAATACATTTGATGTTGAGAGGATCACAGTACAAATTTTCTGTCTCCCAGTCTGAGCTGTTCATTAGAAGCTCAGAAGATTTGCTCTTCCTTGGAATCCACGCTAGGAAACAATTCAGATGTGCCAATGAAAAAGGTGCATGTATAAAAGCTGTCCACTCTTAAAATGATGCCGATCGCCCTGTTAAAGCAGATTAGCATAGAGCCTCCTGGCACAAGGGACGCTGGTTGCTGAACTCCTCTTAAGGTCATCACAGAGAGCGCTGAACTAAGCTACTAAGAGCACTCTGAGCTGGCCAGCTGACGGCAGACAATCAGCCTGATGCTGCTCACATTCTGGTATGTCATCACTTGAGGTGTACTTAATGCAACAACAATGAGTGGATTTTGGACTGTTACCAAAAGAACAGAATGATCATCCTGATCTATAGCAATACCGCAATATTAGATTACATATCGCATGATAGAAGACTTTGAACATATATATCACCCCTACATTGATCCCATGACCTCAAAACCAGCAGACCATCACAAAGCACCTACCAGTGGCATCGCCGTGTGTCTTTATCTATCTTTATGGTCAGTGTTGGTAAAACTAAGCAGAGAACAGATGGAAGCATTGAAGTTCTTTGGGCATGAAATAACTATTTTTCTCAAGGCACACCAAACAACAGTGTAATATATTATTACTGTAGGCTGGGTGAAACTGTATACCGTCAGACTGTACGAGACACAATATCACTTTCAGCTCCTTTCATCATCTCAGCTGCAGAAAGACAACCGGCAGGGCTCCGACTGTCTCTGCCCTGTCTGCCTCACACCCATGGTTTCCTATTCCACCCATCGCTGGCTGCACATCGGCATGGAAGGAAAACTACTCCTTCCATTGATCTGCAGACTACAGATACATACATTTTTAATGAGATGCCTCTGCAAGGCTCTACTGTGACCGGTCTGCTGGAATAGGGTTCTATTTTAGGTTATTCAACCCCACTGATTCAAATGCGTCTGTAATTATTTTTGCGTGCTCACGTATTAATAGAAGTCAGATGGAACTAAACTATGACAGCATTATTCTAACCAAATTTATATCTATTTGTTTTATGCGTTTATTATCTCCATCCATATTCGCTGTAGTGCCTGGGTCGTAAACCACAACCTGGTAAGCAGCTGCGATGACAGGCAAACAAAGCAACGCAACCACGACGCTCCCTGCAAACAAATGTCCCCCAGCAAGCCACATGTCAGTGGTGGACATACTTTCTGCACAGCTCCTTCTTACATAAATGAACAATGAGCAGGCACAAGCAAAAATCCAGGGAACTTACTGCAGTGATGGTATGCTTTAAAATATGTGGTGTACATGTTGTATTCTTGTAACAATGCGATTACCCACGGTGACTGGAAAAATTAAGACACGTGTGAATTTGGCAGAACCCATTCTGACTTGAAACCTGCTTCACACATGATACAGTACCTTCTTTAAAAAAGCAGCAGCTGTCTCCCTCTTAGTAGACGGAATTTTCTTCATCCCATCTGGGGATTGTACCCTGATGACCTAAAAAAAAAAGACAAACACAAACTATATTCGGTTACCAGCTCAAACAATTGGGCTGGAAAGCTCCATTGTTAGCTTCTTACAAAGCAAAATAAGGTGGCCTTCCCAACACCTGTCAGTAACAGCATGGGCCCTACAGCCCCTCTTCTCCCCCTCCGTACTGTGGCGTCAGTGTCAGGATAATATGACAACGATGACAGTGCAAAAAAAGTCACGTTAACGTTAGCTTATGAGCACCTTTTCCACAGCAAAGGCTATTGACTTTGATCCAGACAGCGGTAACTAAAGCTGTCAGTGTGGGGTCTTATTCACAGGCAGCAAAATATCACTTTTAGCGGATCAACAACATCTTGGCTTCCAGTACATCCCCGAGCACATTCAAGCTAATGTTTGGCTAATGAGCTGAGCATGCTAAACAACATGAAAGGCATTTTTATTGCTGGATGTGTGCCGGTTATGCAGCATTCCCGTTAGCCAACGATGCCCCTTTTTAGTCGGATGTCGTCAGCTAGCCAAAGAGCTAAAATTAGCCGGTTAGCTAAACAGGCCCCGGTCACTCTTTGATAATGACAGCGAGCGAGCGTTAGCTTCCAAGCTAATTCTGCTGCCTCATCACTCCGGACATCGGCTAACAAGCTAGCTAGCGTTAGCCGACCCGTCCCCTTACTGCAGTTAATACAACCTGCCGCTATACTTACAATATTATCTGCCATGTTGCTCGGATGACTGCTCCCAATAGATATCGCTGTGTTAGCAGACAGATACACTAAATGCAAAATTCACGTAGCGTCGCTGCCTGTCAACGAAACTCCATCCCACAACTCAAACACCGGGTGTTGCAGACATTAGTGTCCGACCGTTTCACGCCGGTCCCACGCGGAACCGACCACGGCCGAAACAAGCTTTATGTTAGCTGAAAACGCACGTTCCGCTGCCTTGTTAAACAGCGGTACACAAACATCAAATTATGTTGTAAAATATTGGAAATATATGCAGGGCAGGATCAAAGCAGGATTATCAACTGGGCAAGTGGGTAACTGCCCCAGACCCCCAGACCCCCAGGGACCCCGAAACCCCGAGGTTCACTGCATATAAATGATTCACTGCTGTGTGAACTGTATTTAATGGGAACTTGGAGGCACAGGGTAGATACACAACTCACATGGGCATTATATGTCATTTATGTCACCACAGAACAGGTGAATGAGTGCACACCTTTCCCTCAGCATTAACCATGTGGCCTAATGTTAACAGTGAAATGCTCGATTTAAATAACAACACTACTTTATTTAGGTTAATAGAACAAAGTAACATCAATTTTAGGCCTATGCTGAGGTGATATGTTTATAATATCAATGCACAAATGTCTATATTGATGTATTAAATGAGTGCAATAATCTTACAAAGTTGCAATGTGATTGATGTTGTTTACAAAGTAACCTGTTTATAAGCATACTACTATAATTACATGATATGACAGCGACATTATATTATATTATATTATATTATATTATATTATGTTTGTGTGTGTTCTTTGCACCCAACCCTACTTTTGATGATATACTGTTTGAAAGCAGTATCAAACTCAAAATGTTGTTTATATATATATATATATATATTGAACTTCAAAACTGAAATACAGATTGATCAGTATCAAAATTAAGATACAAACTCATCATCCAAGGAACAATTTTGATGATAATAAATAAATCTCCATTTGTATTTTCCTTTTTTTATGCTTTATTTTTTCCCCCTCATCCTGTAGAGAGGTCAAACCTCCATTACACATTGCTTCAGGTCTGCGTCTGTACTGAAACATCCATCCCACTCATCCCTCTGCCATCCCTCACAGCAACAGTGCAGTCATTTTAAACATAATTTGAACACAAATCCACGAAATCTTCCATCACTGGCTTTATATGATGAGGGAAAAGTTTGAACTTCTTTGCTATTATCTTGTTGATACAAACAATGCTCTGAAAGATAAAGTTGGGATTACAGAAATTACATTACAAATATAAACGTGATCATATGCATACAACAGATTGGTACAGGTTTGATTTCAGAGGGAAAAACTTCACTGTCTAAACATGAACAGAATGACAGATCAATGATGGTGAAAACGATAACGGCAAATCAATGTAACTGAATGATGGATGGAAGATGAAGGACAATGAGGAAAAATGTCAAATGTCTTAATCTACAAGATAATGACAAAAGAGCCAAAATAATTATCTTAAAAACACAAATATAAACACGCAGGGCACAACAGTTTCATGCGAAAGTATGAGAAACAAACTCAAAATATATACTTTCATATGCATTAATATTATACAAGGGAGAATTGCAAATGAGAGGAGATATGAAGATGAGTGATGCACAATAAACACTACTGCCCTGCCAAATCATACACTGATATGATGCAAGGAAGGAAATTCTAGCTTCCTGGACATATACTCTCTGGTTGGTATTTAATATTCCCCATACACTTCCCCACATGCATCAGACTTCCACATATTATGATGGTAGAACATTTAGAGAAAAGATGAAACAGAGGGAAAAGAGGGATATCTGGTGATTTTTCGCGTTATCCCACTGAAAGGTTACACTCAGCAATGTCAAGCTGGAATCTGGTCTCTACAGAATTCAGGTTTGTATTTTGTATGTATGGCGTTGGTTCAGATAGCGAAAGATGGCGCCGGAGCACATGAAATTGGAACCCACCCACTTCACGGGCTTGTCACATAAACTCAAATTGAGGCTGCCTTGCTTGCGTAAGTTTCATCTTTTGTCTGTGAGAAGAATGGAAAGGAAGAGGACAAAGTGAGACAGCAGGAGAAGAGAAAAGGATGCTGGTAGTTTAGAGCAACAGTGCAGAGCTAGTGAAGATGTGAGAATCAAATCAAAAGGACCCTAAACATGAGCAGATGTCATGTGAACTGCAGAATCAAAAGAAGAATCCGGTGAAAGAGGATAGAAGGTGATTGGGTTTTTTTAAAAATACATTTTTTTTTCTCTTTTTCCATTTTTTGTGTTTGTTACAGCTCCTTGTGGTAGTTTGCTTGGAGTAGTTCCATTTAAAGTTAGGAGTTGGAGCCGCAGGCGGGTGGTTTGAAGTGCATGGACGTGGGCTGCAGGGAGATGCAGGAAGGCTCAGATGATGCCGTACTGGGCCAGCTCATGCAGCTCCAGGTGATTAAAGGCCTCCCAGGGGCAAATGACTGTGATGTCTGCAAAAAAATAAAAAAGACGGAGATATGAGTTTGCACAGGTCCCTGCAGATCATAGAAGCGGATATGAAACGCATTTTAAAACCTGAAGAGAAACTCACCTGTGCCTAAGCCCTCCATGCCAGGGATATCGTCACCAAAACTGCAGAGAAAAATAAATGACACCCTTTAACTTGCCCTCATTTCTAAACCTCTAAAGATAAAAATGTGCATAATTCAAAGCATACCCCTGGATTCCCTTCTTTGGAGGCTTGCTCTTGAACTGACGGGTCTGCCTCTGCTTGAACTTGGGCGGCCCCTTGCGTGGGGTGGCGGGGCCGCCGGTGACGCGGGTGGCCGACTTGATCTCAGCTTTGGCCGGCTCAAGATTCATTTTGAGCAGTTGTGGTACCTGCGTTGGCTTTAGAGACACCTCTCTGAGGAGTCGTCGTCGTGGCGATATCTTTTCATGTTGGAAAGGAGAAAGAAAAAGTCAGATAATTCATCCGAGATGGACAGAATGAGCCACTTCCACCTGTAAATGCCTTTTGTGTGCAGCAAAGTATTATTATACTGAACTATGAATCTCATGTAACAGCTAGCTTACAGTCACCTCTGTGTGACATTACAGGCTGTAATCCTCTTACCGGTGTGACGGGATTTACACTCATATTTCCCTGTGATTGAATGTCTGAGATGGACTACCTTGCCCCGTGTTCTGTGAGGATGACCCAATTTTCCCATAATCCCTGGCTCAAGTTAATAAGTACCCCTGACCCCCCTGTTTCAAGACGGCCGTCCACGTGTAATCTCGTTAGAGCAAGGACGACGCGGCAGCTATGCTGAGCACGCACCGAGGGTCTAAATGATCAATCCGCTCACTGCGTTCCCGTGACAATGACCGTCCTGAATAAGTCTTAACCGTTACTGTTAATGTGGTTATAGTGGTAGAAACATGTTGACATGTGTATTTTTGAAGTGGTGTCCAATGACATAATAACCATTTTATCAGTTTGAAAGTGGTGCCGCTGCAGCCACGTTCACTCTTAAAATATCTTTCAAGCTCTAGAATTAAGATTCTGTATATTGAAAATAAGCTGCATCGTTGATCTTATAACAGCATCAGCAAACCCTTTACGAGGGTAGGTATTGAACCTCAATGCTTTCTTGGTCTGGAGCATCGAAAACCGTAAAGTATCAAATTTATAAGTCATTGATCAGACGGTTATATCCAGGCGAAGGTTTCTGTACAGCTGATTGTGCTTGGACATTTATTTTCATCTGTATTCATAAATAATATGTTATTATTTTGATATCAGTGACAAAACCCGTATCACATGTGCACTAGTGTCAAAATAACATTTAGCGAGCATGTAGCTGAGACAGCCCTTTACCAAACCACACGTTCAGGAAATCTACAGCTCACCTGGTCTATAAAGGAGACTCCAAATGCCTGAAAAACACAGTAAACAAGAACCGGTGTCCTCTACTGACTACACAACATATTCAACTATAGACCGTTTAAACATTCATTTAGTGGAAAAAAACAACAACAGACTGATCCATTTCCTACACGTGTTGTTTGCAGTTTGAATCCTGGCAGAGGTCCGACGGCTCAAACAACCTATCTGCTCTTCTTCTTTTTGGAATAAAACCTGTGTTATATAGAGTTGGCTTGGACTTGCTCTATATTAACAAGTGCTATGAGATAACTCTGTTATGATATAGCGCTATATAAATAAAATCGAAGTGAATTGAATTGCAACACAACGAGGCATCGAGTGGTGCCTCATCTTCATAGGTTCACTCACATTACGATCAGCTAAGATAAAAGAAAGTGACCTCCACAATAGAAACAATCTTTCACATCGTTTACCACCACTACACTAAATCCCAAGTAATAATAGCATTGCTCGTGGTCATGGTGGTGGTGGTGGTGGTGGTGTACTCACCGGCTGCCAGACGAGCGGGCGTGAGCGCAGCACTGCTCTGTCAGCAGATGCGTGGAGTTCTATGCTAGGCTTGCTGTGAGGGCCAGTCGGGTCTTAGGGCCCCTCTTATATGCTGAGCCCCCACAGGAGCTTAGGAACGCGCCGCCTCTCTCCTCTAACGTCAACAGCTGACATGTATGGGGTTTGTGTCAAGAGGGTCGGGTTGTATTTGTAATGTCCTGATGATGTGCACTATGTCATTATGTGGTTTAGAATCATTTCAGATGTATTATACTGCAGTTGTGATGAAACTAAGGCAAGGGGCGTCTATTTGTATGTCACGGTTCATACAGAAATTCAAAGTGCTTCGCATGATGCGTTAAAAGAAGAAAAGACAAAAAAAAACACAAAGATCTGATTGGAGCTATGTCTCCAGAAAGTTCAAGAAAGCACTCATCAGTGCTAATGGAATCACTGATTGGAGGCAGTGAGGATATATGAGATAATACCGCCTGGAATGTGTTGATGCAGATTATGGATGCAGCTGGTTTGTTATGCAACCATCTCACCATCTGCTTCAGGCAAAAACCCTTGTGGATGCACTCACAGCATCCTTCCACCTCAAAGAGATACTCCATGCTTCCATAAGGTTACTGGCAAGAGAGAGATACATTAAAAACATGCTCCAAATGACTGCAGCACCCTTTACCACAAACACAGTTTACATTGTGCCATCCAAAGCCACAGAAAGACGCCCTAAATGTAGAAATCGTGGGACATGAAAGCTCTTAAAGCTCCACAACAGCTACTAAATGGACCTTGTGGTGGGATTATGTTCTCCGTCACTACAGCTGGTCTCCCTGCTGTCCAGCCGGAGGAGAGTTTACGTTCACAAATGAAATGAAGCTGTACGTTATAGAAATGACACGTGAATTCTACTTTTCAGGCCATTTTCACCTTCATTTGCAAGACATTTCAGTGCATCTCACGGTGTAAATGTCAACGAATGCAGCTAACTTTAAAGTTGTTATAAACGCTCACCGTACTCAATAACATGGCTAGCCAACAGTGAAAGCTAATGGACTGATCCCAGTTTCTTGGTGCCAGTTTTTAGGACATTTTTAGGGCATCTCCAGCCACTCCTGATGACCCCTGAGCTCTCAGCAGGAGGCCATGTGACCGGCTCGTTGCACACTACTGACGCGTGATTGACCACGGTCACAAGACAAAGGATTCAAACCTGTAGAAGCTGTATACTGTATGTTTACTGCTTCTTAGGCTGCCAATGACAAGACAACATCAAGGAGGCCATATTATGTATCGTCTATGATTAGCAAATGAATTGAATCGACATGTTTATCAGTGCAAACATCTCAAAACCTGAATCCCGTCAGTAACCTACAGAACTGAGTGGACCGGGTCCACGTTTGACTCGTGTGATCAGATGTAGCTTCATGTTGGGAGAACATTAAACATGAAGCTGAGTGACACAAGGCAGCAGTGGCGTCGGCAGTCTGCCTCGAGGTTTTTTCCATCACGTCAGTCGCCGGGTGCAGCGGGGTCTGTATACGATCAGTGACACGCCTCATGTGTACCTCCCCCAAAAAACCCCGATCAAAGACTGTGCAGGCAGGAGCGGCCCACTGGCACCGGTGTAATCAGGACTTACAGTGCATCACTCTTAACCAGACTACTGCTGACTCAGTCCGGGAGATCAGGGTCACCGTCACCTCAGAAAGTGGACTGTAAGATGCTCAGGCAGCAGGGCTGGATTCACCTCAGCTGGCTGAAACACGTCGTTCTCACATGGCAGATCTGAACTTGTCCCGCTTCTGTTCCGACCGATTCTGGTCTGCAAGAGGCATCCATCGTCCATCAGACACCCACGTTTATACATTTTAAATTACATGTACACTCAGTCAATATTTAACTTGTTTACGTATATTACTCGTGTATATGCAGTTATTAGGTTGAAAGCCTCGATCTCTTAAAGGCAGCCAACTTTTGAATATGCTGAAAGATTTAGTTTTCACTGAAAATCACTTCTGTTTTAAATGTAGGAAATGTGACACTTCGAGCGATTCCTTCCTGGTTGGGCATGTTGGATAAATCCACACAATGATGAAGTGAAAAAGTTAAGAGGATCAGCCAAATTATTTTATCCTCATGAGAACAGACAGACAGTTTGATGCCCATCTGGCACCCCCTAGTGGCCCATCCTCGTGCTGAAGCGTTCACGTCATCTCAGAAAGAACATTTATTTAACAAACGCCCTTAAAAATACATTACAAATCCATAATTTAAATACTCTTAAATATAATGAAGCAAATGATCAGTAAAACGCCTAAAAATGTACTTTTAACACTTTAGTTCAAACTGGTGAATAAAACAAAAGTGCTTCATGACTAAAGGAACAGGACAATGAATCAATGAACTACACAGATTATCGAAAGTAAAAATAAACCAAATGGATTTCCTAATGAGGTCCAAAGAAAAGCCACCACTTCAAGCACCATGCGAAATTTAAAGAATATCTCCAGTTTCAAACAACCTGGGTCTGGTTTCTCTAATGTCTGGCAATATTCCTGTCAGCAATGATCCCGCTGTACTCACAAAGGTAAACGCCTGACCGTGGAAACACCAGACATCACTAGAAACAAGTCTGACAGGTCAAGAAACAGGAGCAGTCAGTCAAACCCTCAGGTTATCCAAAACACCGTCACTGTTTTATTGGTTATCATTAGCTACAGTTGAATGTGTTCTCTATCAGGTGGGACAGGTGGACTCCTGAAGTCAACAGCTACCTTTCCTTTCCTTTCCACGTTCTGCAGACATGAACTGTGTGACCCACAGAATGTGACTGCAGTGTGTTA
Organism: Gadopsis marmoratus; assembly: GCA_036023855.1. Classification (NCBI taxonomy): domain Eukaryota; kingdom Metazoa; phylum Chordata; class Actinopteri; order Centrarchiformes; family Percichthyidae; genus Gadopsis; species Gadopsis marmoratus. Next base: position 18,045 of record JAVQJF010052298.1, on the reverse strand, counting down.
TAAAGTGCATCGGAACACTCAGTCTGTGAAAACGTTCTTATTCCATGTCGACCCTGTGCAGCAAATACATCAGTCACGTCTTTTTCAGGAGTCTGATCTCCATCTTTAGGTAGGTTTTAAGGTTCTCATCCAGGACATTCTCCTCGATAGCGGCGAGCGCCCGGTCGCTTCCATCGTGGTAGTACGCCAACAGCTGCTCTGCATGTTCGATCCAGACACAGTTATGACAGCCACTCATGCAGCAGTGGGTGGGAGCGGGCGGTGGGCCCTGCTCATGAGGCCGGGCAGAGGTGCTGTGGCTGGGGTCTTGGTCTGGGTCAGGCGGTGGGCCCTGCTCATGAGGCCGGGCAGAGGTGCTGTGGCTGGGGTCTGGGTCAGTGCACTCAGAGGAGTCCGTTAGTGTGGGAGGAGCAGGTGAATGTGGTCCAATAGAGAGGCAGCAAACGGTGCCGCTGTGTTGACCTCCAGTCCACGACTGATGTCTCAGGTTTCGCAGGGAGAGGATGCACTGCTGAAAAACAGAACATGTTTTATATGATTCATCTTAAACTTTGAAAACACCTTGCCTGTTCATTTAATTAAAAAAAAAAGTATTTTCTATTATGAAGTCAGCAAACGACTGCAGTGCAGCCTGTTCTGTGCATTTGTCAAGAAGATCATGTTGAAATGAAATCAGAAATGAAATCATCCAAACGTGTAGTGAGACAGAGACAGAGAGAGAGAGAGAGACAGTTTGCAAAAGTGAACTTCATGAACCTTTAGTCTGTCTTACAGATTAAACACAATAGTAGATACGGTGTATTTTCTGCATATATTACTAATAGATTTGAGCAAAGGAAAGGTCAGGTCAAAGTCAACCTGTCAGATGTGCTGGGGTAAGTATGCTAGTTAGCACTATGCTATCGTTAGCTTAGCTACCAACCTGTCGTGACGGCGGCAGCGACCTCAACACATTTACACACAAACACAGCATCGTCGGAGAAAGTACGACGCGTGGTTATTTGTCTATTTAATTCATTTTCTATGAACTGTAGAGTTCCTACATTTGCCCCTTCTTCTTCTTCTTCTTCTTCTTCTTCTTCTTCGTGTTTATTGTCGCAAACCAACTTTAAAGGTGCATACCGCCACCTGCTGTATCGGAGTGTGCAGATTCATGGCGTTACAGGTGTGGTTCTAAACAAAAACACTGACTGGCCGACAGAGAATACTTTAACCAATCAAATAGGCCTGTCCTAAACTGAACCCAATGGAAAGCGTGAATAGTTTATGGGTGGCACACGAAAAGACGGGGCTGCATTTCCAAATCTGTCCAGCAGGTGTCAGTATTTGATCGGTATGGCCTGCGTAAAGCTGCAGTGACAGAGAAGCAATCTGACTGTAAAACTCATACAAATATTAAATCAAGCTATTAAATATAGAGTATAGGAACACCATATAAATTGAAGGTTAAGAAGAATATACCTATGCAGATCTTTATAAATATTTCAATACACATAATGTATCATTTAATATAGAATATAAATATAATAATTTGTTCAGAGTCAGAAGTCGCTGTAACTTAGGTTTCTGTTTATTGTGTTTTGTTGCCATGCACCACATAACAGGCCGTGATAATTGCACTGAACTGTACTGTTTGCAGTTGAGCGGCTGCTTAGTCAGGGCCATGTCATCAGTTGCTGAGACTGAACAACACAATGTCTACTCAGCTGCACAGGTCAACACCATGATGAGGGCCTGTCTGTTGTGGCTTTATAATTTCCTTTAAACTCGTTTGTCTCTGTTACGTTATGTTACCCAGTTTATCCTCACAGTGATCTGTTCTTCCTCTGGGTTGAAATCAAAAGCAGCAGTAAATAAGAAGATTCTCCATTTAATGTCGCCTGTCATTCGTCACGTTCGGTCAAGATCAGAAACAGAGGTGTGGACCTGAGTCACGTGACCAAAAACTCTAGCAACTTGGCAACACTCTCATGACTTCACTTGGGATGTAGCCATTGTGATTATAATGACATCATGTCCTCTCCAGGCACAAAGAAAGAAAGCAAAGAAAAGGCAAATTACATGTATTGTCTTGCAGCAGCCATTCACACGGCGTGTGGTCAATAAAAAGCCGATGCATCATGCAAAACAGCGTAGAAATGACACATGAGTCGTGACTGCACAGTAATACTTTAACAGACCCAGGCACACCCAGTCAGTTTGCCTTTAAATCTTCTGCAGTCCACTTCAACATAGAATATAGGCTCAGGACCTCAGAGCCGAGAATTACTTCAGATTTGCATAACAAGGCCTTGGTCCCATCTCTAGAGGAAACTGATATGTTTCCCATACACCTGTGTTGGAGCTGGAGTCATATTTACAGACGCTCACATAACGTAATCAGAAACCGTCATTAAAGGCTCAGAAATGTTTTTCACCTTTCACGGTGAAAAAAGCCACGCTGCACTTAAAGAGCATTATGTAGAACAGGAGATTTGGTGAAACAACGCCTTTCTGCTCCTGAGTGAAAGTTAACCCTCTTTTGATGCAGTCTTTCTTTGTGTGCCTGCAGTTCAGTGATTCCATAACCTGCCAGTTCCTTAACTAACGTGACCCGTTCACTGACGCGCGAGGAGGTGTGTGTGTTCAGTATATGGAAGAGAAGGAGTGTGAGTCTCAGCTCCCCACAGACCTCAATGTTTGCAAGCCTCATCCATGGTAACGCTGTGTGGAAACACAGCAGCTGCTCGGTCTGGCATGAGATACCAGGTGTGTGGTGGGGCATGTTATCTCACCAGAGGCCTTTATCCCAAGGAGAGCTTCTCTGGCAGTCGCAGTCACGCTTCATGGAAACCCAGACCTTTATTCAAACACACACAGCTGACCACACGTCAAAAGGCTGCTAATATTATCCTTAAAGCATAGATGGATAGCAAATGATCTATGAAGTGTGACAGATAGACTATAGAAGGTAGTTGTGTACACAGACAGCAGAATGAGCACAGACATGAGTTTTAATAGCCGTAATGATTCAGTCTTAACCTCACGATAATGGTTTTGTGAGTATCACAATAGATTCCATTCCACAGTTGTTATCGGGAGGCGTGCCTGATGGAAGGACAGAGCAGATTTGGCTGCATTCGCGGGGTGGCATCTTATGTGTGTGGATAGAATAAAGTTGCATGGGTGGATCAGGCCTGTCAAACGTAAAAGCAGCTGTAGTGTACTGGGAGCGTGGGAATTCTTTGTTGGCCAGTGCAGGTGACGCCTTTCACATGCACATAGTCATTTGATCCAATGTTAATATTAAAATATTGACACGTGCAGCTTTGAGTAACATTTTTAACAAGTAACTTTTTTCTCTGTGGTATTACTACTTTTACTTATTGTCAGTACAGGATCTGAATACTTCACGTGCATATTGAGACACGTTTCAGGGATTGACACCAACCCGATCTGGGTTGACAGAATTAAAAGTTTATTTTTCCCATCAGAAAAAGGCTGCGTCCATTTCTGAAGAGGTTTAACGCAGGTCCTGGTTCAGATGAACAGTGTTTGGTATCAGCTTGTGTAGCTCAGTTCAGAGTCTCTCTTAAGTATGTCAGGTATGTGAGCGGCAAGGAGGCCGAGGAGTCGTAGCCCCCCTCCTCACAGCCGGATTTAGTTTCTCTCAACACCTTTTCCTTTGGAGGTCCTGGAGTCCTGCTTTTCCTGAGGGGCCCGTTGCTCGCAGACTGAGGGAAAGACAGATTAGGTCAGGCACGTGACAAATACTTAAAGAAAATAAGATCAAGGGAGGGAGAGTATTCTTGGTGAAGTTTGATACTTTTGGAACATTTCACATGACCCAGTGGTTCCCAAAGTACGGACTGCGGACTCCCACGGGTTCTGAGGGAGTTCCTGAAGGCCTCGTAAAGATGAGTTCATTTCTTTGCCAAGCTCGAGTCGTGGCCAGGGACCAGTCCACCACTTTGGTCCACAGTGAAACATCTCAGCAACTGCTGGATGGATTTAGTACATACAGACATTAACGGTGCAAAGACAACGAAACCTGCTGACTTCGGTGACGTCTCATCCAGCACTGTCACGAGGGTCACGTCTGTGGATTTGAGTGAAATATATAACATAAACGACGGGATGGATCACCAGGAAATTTGGTTCAGACATTCATGTCCTCCTCAGGATGGAGCGTAAGCACTTTGGTGATCCTCTGACTTTCCCTGTTGCGCCATCATCAGGTCAAAGTCTTAAGTTCTCCAACACTTTGGTTTATGACCAAATACCTGTGAAACTAATGACGTTCCCTTCAGCCTCAGCTGTACTTTCTGTTTAATGCCAAGTTGCAAATGCTAGCATGCTAACACAAAGAAAAATGGCAAACATGGTAAAGAAGAAAAAAAATGAAGTGCTGTCAGCGTGTTGACGCCAGCATTTTGCTGTTAGCATGGTTTGTTCTGTAGCAAAACAAAACAGTCAGAAAAACAAACCTTCATAGATGAATTATAAGATGGGAACACAAGCTCACCGCAGCCAACAGAAACACGCAGCTTTGCTCTGCAGGAATTCTGCATGAGACGGATCGGCTTCATCCCCGCGCGCACAAAAGGCCTGGCAGTGTTTCCAACAACAGAGGTATGATATTCTAATCTGCAGTTTATGACTTCTCTCTCCTGGAAGGTTCAGCCCAGGGTTATCTGGGCTCATGTGCCTCTGACACAGTAGTGGGGTCCCTATGAAAGAGTCTCTCCTAGCTGCAGCTGTGTCAACAGTCTGGGCAAACAGCTTCCCTCAAGTCCTTCAAAACAGGGAAAAGTGGCAACAATGTTTTTCTGTTTCACTGCACCCACCTCATGTGCTACAATGCACCAACAGCGTCTGATAACCGAGCATATTTTCCATTTGCGGATAAGCTCAAAATCTGACGGCCTGCGTTAAAAAGGTAGCAGGGAGGCGTTTTGGTGCTCAGGTGTCCTTCCTCCTGGCCGGCTCACAGCACCAGCTTTGTCCCGAGCGCACAAAGACCACACTGTTCATCTACCCGGACCGGACGGTAGCCGTGCCACTGCCCCGAAGTGACAAGTCAATGGCACACCTCAAATGGTGACTTGTCAGAATTGGCAGAATCGTGTTTGTGTGCGTGACAGGAGGCTGGATGGAGTTTACTAAGAAAACACGGAAAAGCCCGACTGAAATTAAAATGATTTCTTCGTTAGAAAGCACTATACATCTGGGCCTTCTTCACCGAGGAGACTTTGACACATCACAGAAGGAAAAGCACAGGTGTAGATAATAAAACGAATGACGGTTCAGGGTCGTGGTATTGCGCATGTTGGCTCACTGACATCATCATTAGTGACGCCTGTGCCTTTTCTGTTTTAAATCATTGCTACTGCTGACAATACTATGTAAATGTACTGCTGCAATATATCTGTGGGCAGGTAGTAAAAACTGCCTTTATCACTTCAACTCCAACAGTCTAACACTTGTTTCTGCAAAATATGTCAAAAGAACAGTTTCATTCTCTTTTGGAAAAATTTTAAAACTTCGCACAATAGTTGTAATAACAGAATAGTTTATATTCCTCATATAAAAAGTGAGTTTCAGAATTCATATCCATACTTGTCAAAAATGTAAATGTGAAAGCTTGGTTCAGTATGTATGTACATAGAATGTATTTTGAATGTTGGTAGAGGTTGCACTGCTAAAAATCAAAAGTACATTACATTTCTTTATACTGTGAATAAACTGTATTCATGCCACCTTGAACTATTACAGTGTATAAACGTTTATCACAGTGTAGATATATTCTCACATTCTCATGACCTTCATAATACAACAGAGGCTTTTTCCTCAGAGGACGTGCTAATAACAAGGAAATCAAAGGAGAGTGAACCGCGGAAGAGTCTGATTAATTCGATGAGGTTTTAAATAGACATCACCTGAAAGTGTCCCTGTGAAGTTGATTTGTGTGTGATTTGACTAGTGATAATGGAAGTGACCACTCAGGTTTCACAGCATGTTCACTGTGGAAGCGTCGCGACTGCAGCACAGCAGGGCTACATAACACCAGACGGAGCGAACATGAGCCTCCTGCTTCGCTTCCTTTTCCTGAAAGTTCAGCAAAGTCGACATTTTGCAACAAACTGTTCGCAAAAGATTTACCTGATCGTGGTGGTACCATTGAAATAAATGGTGCTGGTATGGAATTTCCTTCCAAAATCTCATGATAATCACATGAAGAAACCTCTAAACAGCAATGCCTGCCTTAGTTCTGTTTTGTAGGCCCCACGGTAAGAGTTGTAAGTTACTCTCTCTCCTCCAACTAGTTCAGAACGCAGCAGCTCGGCTTCTTACTGGTTTTAACAGACGACATCACATCACCTCGATCCTGCCTTCTCTCCATCGTCTCCCCATTCGATTTAGAATTGATTTTAAGATTTTACTGCTCACATAAGGCCCCAAGCTATATAGCAGAAATGCTGACAACCTATGAGCCAGTTTGCAGCCTTCGACCTCAGGTGGGGCCTTCTGGTCCTTAAATCTAAAGGTGACTTTTGCTATCAGGAGCCCTCGACTCTGGAACAACCTGCCTAAGGAGATAACGCTCGCAGAATCAGTAACCTCTTTTAAATCACTTCTTGAAACCCATTTTAACACACTTGCTTTCATGTGAATCATCTTTTTAATCCCTTCTTTTCTGTTCCTTTTTTTTTCTTTTACTGCTTTCTGTTGTGTTGCTTTCCGAGTCTTGTGTTTCGTCTGTCAAAGCACTTTGTAAACTCTGTTTTTAAAGGTGCTATATAAATAACATCATTCAGAGAAAACCAGGTTGCTTTATTTTGTGGGTAAATGTATCTTTAACATTGACTTACAACTGATCCGTGCGGCTTGTTTAGCTTGGTTATGCTGACTCCTCTAATCGTCAAACCAAACTGTTCAGGTCAAGCTGCTGGTAAATCATTCTTCTGCTGGCGAGGCCACGTGAAGGTGTGTGGCGAAGGTTGGATGTGTAGCATGTCCAGTCGGCGGCCCTGGATGTTAACACCTCAGTCACTGCATACCGACACTGCTCGTTCAGTAGCTAGTGAGTAGCTTTAATGTGCATCATGAGATGTGCAGAGAGAACCATGGCTGAACATGTGTACTGTGACCCTTGATGTGAGCTCATCCATGGCTGTTTGTTGGAGCGAGAGGCATGCAGGGTTTGGATGGGGGGGGGGGGGTGATTTTGGAGATACAGAGGTGCTTTGACTCCGGCTGTGAAGTGCCAGGGTGCTGGGCTCAGGTTTGGCTGCCAACTCTGCTGGGCTGAGTTTATCAGTCGGTGCCTTGCTGGGTAAACAACAGGCGAAGCCAAACGTAGTCATGGAAAATATCAAGGTGCGTTTACTCAACTGCTTTGCTTCAGTACACGTGTTGGGGTAGCTGCACTTTACCTCAGTATTTCCATTCTAAAGATGCACTAATAAATATGTTTAAATTAACACTGGGTCACATGACTGCATGTGACAAAGCCACTACAGCAGATCCCCTCAACTCTATGCAGCGTTTCAGCATCTTTCAGCTGATTGTTTTGTTTAAAGCGCTGGACTGTGAATGTTGGACACTCCAACAACTCCAAAAACATGCTAATGTTGCCCTGCGTCTCCCGGATGTGTGAAGAGGCAACTGTGTGCTAACATGTTCACCATAACAAAAAGAAAATCTATGAACAAGTTGAGTTTCTGTGGCACACAGGGATTTTGTCTTTCTCAGATTGTTTTATTTGAAACAGTTTTAGAGGGATGAAAAAGTAAAAGCATCAACTAACATAGAAAACATGCAAAGATTAGAGTAGTTCAGGTTCCCTTAATTTCCTGCCATCTCTCTACTGTTGGCCAACTAATAAAGACATAAAATGCCCCCCAAAACATGAGCTAAGTACCAAAATCATGATGACAATCACAGTATCTCCATTATAACCCAGCAAACTTCATCTACAGAGGAAGACTGCAACATGCTGTTGAGAGCTCCAGAAAACCTTCTGCTTTCCTGCTAATCATCTCCTGACCAAAAAGATTTAGCTGGCTGCACCTTCGTGGGGTCCGGAGCCCCCTGAGGTTGGTAACAACAAGCTCCATCTCAGCCTGCTGTAACACTGAAACGCTGACTACATGTTGGCGCATCAAGAACAATCCACCAATTTGTGCACATTGTGTTCTGCATGATGTTTTATTTGAATGTTGAATGCAGGGCTGCTAATGGAACATGTTTACAACGTGGTACTGCAATATATGTATATACGTAAGCAAAAGCTGTGACTGCTTCTTCCACCATACTGAGTTAAACACTGTATTTGAATGTATTTCTGTCGCACCGCCTGCAAAGTGTATTTTGTGTCACCAAATGACACTGGCTTTCTGCGTAAACACCCTCCGTTACTGTACCTGAGTGGCATATAAAGGCTCCACTGTCATTCTCTTGTCATTTTGTTCAGGCTGTTTGTTTCCAAGCTCGACCGCACGCTGTGTGTTTGTCTTTCTGACTAATTGGACAAACCGCTCGAGGTCTCGGACACCTGGGCTGTCAGCAGGATACAGGTGCTGGCTTCTAGCACCAATTAGCTCACAGTGAGACGTCCCTCACACTCCTGACTCTGCTCTTCCAGGAAGCTGTGGCCCCTTTTTATTTTCCACCTCGACCTCCTCTAATCGTATCAAACAGCAGGCTGAGGCTCCTACAGGCATAAAGATGTCACAGGTCCCAGCCTGGTTTGCTGACTTCACGGTCCTGCGTCATCAGTCCGGAGATATATTATAATAAAAACATTGCTTTCACATATTTGACATCAGATGCTTGGTGCACATTTAAACCTTGGATTCCATTGACTTAACATTTTATATCCGTTTAGGTTTTATATTTCTCTTCTGTTTGATTTTAACATCATATAAAAACTGCTATTTACACACCACAACCCCTCAACCTGCTGTGCGACGTCAGTCCGACTCTGTGATGGACTGTGAGATTCGGGCCTGGACTCGGGGAGCTGGCACCTGACATTTTACTAGCTGAGTTGACACATAGATGGTGGACTCCACAGAGCAAACAGACTCCTTAGGTGGCATTTTGATTGTGAGAATCTGGATGCACTTTGTCAAAACAGCATATTCCTAGTGCAGGGATATAGTGGTGACACTGCGCTGCATTAACCCTCTGCAGCGCTGGAGTTTTAAATATAGCATGCTGCAGTGTTTTCTTCTCTGACAGAGAGACACTGACGATGATCTGGCATTGTAGGGAACAGATATCTGAAATCGTGATCAATTATTTCTGTCTCCTCTGATGACCTTGATGAATTCCAACATCTGATGTCAGTGAGGGTGGATCGATAAATCTGTTTGCACGAGTTGATGAACACGATTGAAGCTGAGCGTCTGCTGTTATTCCTCTCATGTTACACTGGACCCAGACAGCAGCACGTCCTGCAAGAACTACAGTCATGTTGTGTGCGTGGTATAAATTATTTGGTAATCACTGGCCACACTTTCATTCAAATAGATCAAATTCTATGCAAATGACATGTCAAAGAGCGTTCGGCAGTGTCCAGACTTTGTCTGCAGCAGAACGTGGACATCTGTCTGATTCATAAATGCAAATCTTCTCTTTATTAAACTTTTTAAGGGTGTTCAGTCCTTAGCTGTTTGTCTAATGCAGAGTAGGGGCCCCCATCATATAGCCAGCATCAGTACTTCCTGTCCTGCCCTCATCACCTCACGTGAAGATCATATTGTGATTAGAAAACACAGCGTTCACAACATCACAAGTGAATATTTATTTGCTGTATATTAAAGACAAATGAAAATCTTTTCCAGCCTTGGCCAGACAATATATTTCCTCTTGAAGTGTTTCCCTCATTTGTCTTTCTAACAGTTGAAACATGCCGTGACTGAGTTTGGGCGCCAAGATAAAAAGATCTGGCTGTGTCCAAAATCATTCACTGTAAAGGGAATTCCACGGTGAGGACAAGATAACTGTTTTCTTTCATTATAAATTGCATATCTTTGGTTTCAGACTATTCAGCCTGACATTTGGTCGAATCTCTGAGATCCTACAGACTAAATGATGACTTGATTAATGATGCAAAGTGCTGGTAAGCTGCAGCCACGCTCAGGTTCCTTTCATCCAGCAGAGATCAAGGTTTTCTCATATACATACACACATAGTGACTAGTGAATGATTTTGGACACAGTTTTTGATTGTTTTGTTAACATCCATCAGCTACAACTCCTGTGAGGCTTTGACGGTGCTTCTGTAGCTAAGACAATGATGGGAGATGGGACACAAAGGTATCAGTTATTATCATGCTCTGTTTTTGAGTTCTTTTTATAAAGAATGAGAAAAGAAACCTGTTATGAGGAAATACATTTAGCATTTTAATCTAGTGAAACAAAGTAATCAGTTCAAATGATTGTTTGATTGGTAGCGATGAGATAAAATCATTAAATAGCACACAGCAGTGCTATAAATAGTATTAAATATAAATATTCATACAATGCTTCCATGCAGTGCAGAACCATCGACACACTTAACATATTTACATGAATTCAACACCAGTAGCTCAATTTTATGTGTGAACTTTGTGGTAATTACTCCAGTGTGCACAATATGTTTTGAACATAAGTGAATGCAATACTCCTTTGGTGCATGGCCGCCGCTGCAGTGACAGTCCTAACGTTTGTTTATGGTGCATGTGTGTGTGTGTGGGGGGGGGCACATGAATGTCACATTGATCCAAACAAACACACTCCCAACATTTAGTTAAATTACTCTTTTTTTTTGTGTGCCATCAGCACCGTCACTCTCCATCTGCGTGACTGACGCCAGCGGAGAGCTTACAGTTCGCCGTGTTGCAAAAAAAGTCTTTGTTCCGCAGCAAAGCCGTGGCTTCATCCCCGCGCTTTGACTTCCAAATGAAGCTCTATACTGTCTGACACCCAGTGGCACGTGGGAAATCAGTCAAAAGAAGGTTTAGCTGCTATTCCATCAGAGGTCATGACCCAGCGGTCGCGTCCACATGCCGGAGCCTGAGGGGTTCCTCTTAGAACCAGCTCAGCGAACCACAAGTAACAGCAAACACACAGTCAGCAAGTGCAAATGAGAAGACATGAACTGAAATGATGGTAACTGGGTGTTGAGAGCCTCAGCGTGTTCACCACTGGGTCGTCCTATGCAGACCATTCCCCTGCAGAAGAAGAGAAACACAGCAGAGTTGTTGGTCAAACAGCAACATAATGAGACTCCAGTGAAAACCGACACTTAGAGAGCCGACTACCCTCTGAAGGCTGGACAAGTGGCTCTGAAAGGTTTGCAGCTCACTTATTCGCGGAGGACAGCAGCTGGACTTAATAAAGGGCCAGGATCTGTCTGAATTCACTCTCTACCTGCTACATAGTGCAGCGCACTTTCTGTCCTCCGGTTAATTTCAGCTTGAGCACTTAAACCACTCCTGCAGGGTATCCACTTCTCTGTATGTGCTTTGTTTGATGGGTTTAACACACTTTAAGTGCATAGCTTCTGTTTGGTCCTAGCATGGTGAGCTGTTTATGTTAACCGTGCAAGCAACAAATGAAAGCTGCCTGGAATATATAGATCCATGTTTTTTAAAAAGCAGCAGAGTGGCTATCGACCGAAATATCTGTAAATACGTAGCTTCCATATGTCGCTGTCTGGGTTACTGGTCGCTGGTGACAAATGATGAATGTGGATACCTGATCGTGCTAGCAAAAAAAACCCCCAGAAGCTGTGTTTTCAGGCCTATTTTGCCACCAGTAATATAAGATGAGACTTTATGTATCTCCAGGAAAGGAATTTAGATTTGATAGCAAATGCAGTAAATAAAGTAACGTAAACATTTTAGGAAATGGCATGTACCTGAGACTACACTGAGCATTTGGATGGACTGAGGAGAAGTGGATTATGCTTGTTCTGATACTTTATTTTACCATGAAAATGGGTCCAGTTCATTGTCATCATCCCCGAATTAGAAAGCTAAAACACTTAAAATACACCTTAAAAGAAGCTTAGAGGCAAAAAGAAAGATTTGGAAGGAAGAAGACTTCTACAATGAGGCCAGAAAGAGACGACTCGTGTCAAATCAAACACCACCCCTTTCAACAGCAGTTTTATTCCATTTCAGTGAGAGAAAATATCGAAAGACACGTGAAAGACACAAAGCCTTGAGGGAGCGAACTCCATGAGGGAAGAAGAAAAAAATCCAGACAAAGAAGTGATTCATAGTCAACCTGTAGTGAGAGGTTGCTATGGATACTGCGGGAGCTGAGAGGTCGACATGCACAGAGGCAGGGGAACAGAAAAGCGTCTGGAGGTAAGCAGGCCGATAAGGAGGAACAAGGAGGACTGTGGGGTGAAGAAGGAGAGGCGTCGGGGGTTCAGGGCACCACCTACGCTGTTTCCGTTTGCCCATGTGTGTGCAGCGCTCCCCATCTCGGCATGTGTTGACGGGGTGCTGCTCCCGCTGTTGGCTGCAGAGTTGGTGGAAGCTCTGGGAATGACCATGTCAAAGGACGAGTCCGGAGGGTGCTGCGTGAAGTCACAACATGGCCCGTGACACAAACATCCAAGACATGAGGGAGGGAACGTATCTGTAACCACCTGCTCTTTGGAAAGACTACGATGTACCAAACCATTTAACATAAAGGCCCCTCCGAATATCCTGCTGTTACCTATGGTGTACTGGATAGGGCATCAAGCTGCCCCTTCTAGCATGGCTTACAACGATACGGGTGGCAGATGTACCACTCAAAATTCATGGTCATTTTCTTAAAAAATCCGTCTTTCATTTCACATAGAAGTAAGCAAAAGCAGGCTTCTCATTTCTAGCCAATGCCCGCCAAGAATCACTATGGAACGGCCTTAAATATGCACTTAATGACTACATACCGTTCATGATATCGACTTTAAAGACACGATGTGAGGATGAAACATCAGCGTGACCATATAGAAGACATGGACGTTGGAGCAGGATTGTTCTCGTATGTCAGGTTAGCAAGTCAGCGCTAGTATAAGCCTACAGATTTCATAGAGCTTTGTCTATCATTGTCTATGTTGTTAAAAACGTCACTTTTATGGGAATGTGCATCTGTAGACCAGTGAGTGAAAATCGGAAGCACTGAGCACATTTAATCTTTACTGTCTTCGCAATAGTGCCTCGAAAAAGAATAAAAAACCATTACTGTCAGAGGTTCTTCATCTCACTAATTTGCCTGCCACAGGATGTGTGTGTGTGTGTTTGTGTGCTGGGAATCAGCTATTTAACAGCACTATTTATGGCATATTCAAATGTGTGTCTCTGCAAACAAATCGTGTGGGCGGAAACTCACATTTCCCACTGCTTTGGTGATGATAGCCAGCTCAGTGGGCTGGTAGACTGAGCTGCGCAGCTGACCGGTGTAGCCGCTGTATGGCGACACAGGCTTGGATGCTGTAATGGACACACACAGACAACAAATGTCATTGTTTTGTCAGCCAAGGTGCCCTCTGTGTGGCCTTTCTTAAGTGCTGCCACTCCCCGGCAACCATCTCCTCATAATCTTCGTATTATAATCACTGAAGATACAGAGCACGAGCACGAGGCCACTGTCTGTCCTCTGGCTGGTCTGTGCTTCCAGTGACCCAGCAGAGATGGATGTGAGAGATGACCGTGTCACACTTTATTGGTCCTGACGTCAAACATTTTCCCCTGGATGAAACTGCTGCCACACCTCGGCTACCATGGAGACAATGCAAACACAAGGCGTGATGTTTGTGGTGGGAATCAGAGGCAGCGTAATTAGTGTACGAATACTAGACACTCATTAACAGCAGCAATACAGAGGATACGCTGCCTCTGAGGAAATGCATTCAGACGTTTGATTGAATTTTCTTGTTCTGGTTCTGACAACCATTATCGAGTCATTTCTCACAAGACAAGGGAATAAGGTAACTATCTAGGGAGCTAACTGGGGAGTTCATGATGAAGGATGAAGTCAAATGTTGCTGCTCTGTGTCATAAACTAAGATGAAGGTAGATGAAAATAGAATAATCTTTCTGCAAGTAAAGATGAGTAAAAGACAACAGGCAACTGCAGTGAAATGTTTTCATCTGTCCAAAATAGAATAAGAGACGGAGATAGTTTAGTCTCAGTAAGGTGTAAAAAGATTTTGGGAGTTTTTGCTTTCAGGTGAGGAAGGCAAGCGAGGCTGGGAAAAAGAAGAAGTGAAAACACAGGATATGAAGAAAGAGAAAGACAGAAATAAAACCATGTTTTATTCTAAGATTCTTTACTCATTTGGTCACTGGGCAGCAAGGCTGTTTATCAGCGATTTTTACAGCCAGAATGACCTCATGCTGAATGTAAAACCTGAATCTATAAACTAACCCCATCTGTCTGATAAGTGTGGTGGGGTAAAAAGTCAGAGTTTGCCCCTGACATGTTGTAGAGACAGAGCTGAACATATCCCAGAATGGAAATGATCAAATACGAAAACCTAAAAATAGTTTTTTATTACTTTCCACCTCTTCACCGCAGTGACACAAGCTGGCAGACCAGTGAAAAGCAACAACTCCACCAGCCCCGGTGATCAGCAGGAAGCTGTGAGGCCGCAGACGGTAGAACTCAGTGTTCTGATCTCGGGAGGTTTTGACTGCAAAATCACATCCTGTTCAGCTCAGCAGGATATCAGATTCTGTGCGGTCATCACATAGATGCAAACCGACCGTCGGAGGACATTTTGCTGGGCAATCGGTGTGATGGTTTTGTGGACATGAAACTTTTACTCATCTAATTTTCTGTTCAAGGTCATCCTGTACATAGATTCTGTGCTAAGTCTTATTATAATACAAACAGTCAGTGCAGGGACAAAGGACAGACAGAAAGGACAATGTTAGCCTGTATAAAGGTCAAATAAACACCATGTGATATTGACTGTTCTCAGAGGACAGACTACAGACCTTGGTTGGGTTCGTCCATAGAGAAAGCCTTATTTTCCACAAACATGTTCTGGGGGCTCTGCTTCTTCAGGATCGTCTCGTAGCCGACTCCTCGGTTTGGGTAGAGGTCTTCTCCGAAGCCTTGCTGGCTTTCATCTTCACTGGTTAAACAGCAGATTTCAGGAATGGTGTAGAGGATGAGGAAGGCCCACGCATTCGCCACCAAGGCGATGGCCAAGGTGGGGTCATTCCATGTGGGCCCCCCACTCCTCTTATTCCCATAGACGTACATGACAACCCACGCCACCCAAATGCCCACAGAGAACAAGCTGGCTAGAAGGATAAAGGCACCATCCTTCTTCCACTGCTTGTGTTTGCCCGCCATGATGGCCAGACTTGCCACCACCACCGCCAGGATCAGGGTCATCACGTAGATCAGCGCCATGACGAAGTCCTTGTTGGCGATGTTGCAAGGCGTAGCTGCGGCTCTGCTAGCTTCGGCTGTGGCGTTGAGCGGCCCCTGTGGGTAGCGCACCACTGTGATGATCAGCCACTCAGTGTTGATGACCACCTCCACCAGCCAGAGCCCCGCTGCCCCCAGACATAAAGCCCAAGCCTGCGGCCCGCCGTTCTGCCTGGCGAGGATGTTCAGCCTCACACACTGCATCAGGAGGCAGGCGAAGCAGCCGCCAAACAGCACCCCGAAGAGGAACCTCCGTGAGGCGCAGGTGGAGAAATCCTTTCCCACGATGAAGGCAAAGGTCAGGCAGAAGAGACCTGCGGTGCACACCAGGAAGCAGGCGTGGAGAGCCACAGAGCTCTTGCGGTTCTTGCTCTGCGTGAAGGGCACGCTGGCCAGCAGCGAGATGAACAGCACAAAGGTGAAGACAACGCCAGCTGCCGCGAAGGCCTCCAGCACAATGCCCCACACCACATTGATGTCACACAGGTTGTAGTAGAGGGAGTCCACTTCAGGGCCGCAGCCCTGAGGGGTGGCGTTGGCTGCCATGGCTACCAGGAGAGACCAGAGAGTTCCGTTTGGACGAGTTGTTCTGGGATCTGTTCAGATGGACAAACGGGGAGAGTCTGATAAAGGCGTGGACAGATCTTAACAACGGCTCACATACGTCACCAGTGCATGATTAAGAAACTGTAGTCTACACCCAATTTAGCAAATATTACCATTGCATGAGTCAGTACACACACAGCAGCGCATGACCTTTGCAATGATGTTTATATGGAAAATAAGTGACTTAACTGTCAGTCAGAGCAGGAAACATGCACCCAAGACCTCCTCAACTATGAGAGGAATGCCAAACTCCAGAGTGAGCGCGCCGGCGTTAATCATTAATGGCACCAAATATTGCTTCTGTACATTGCGATTAGACCTGAATAAACAAGGGGAACGTAACCTAGAATGCTGTGTGAAGAACTGCAGATTTAACATTTCCAGTCAAAGCTAAAGGTGGTATTTTTTGGTTTTCTATTCTAGTGAGCGGCATAAAATCAGAACTTTGCCTGCTTTGTGAATAAACACCTCCACAGTCTCGTCTGGCTGCTTCTCTTTGTCCCCGTCAGGTTGAATTACACTGAAGCGAGGACAGTCTCTGAGCCACATCGATGGAAGTGTGGCGGCGGACGTTCAGTCTGTCTAACCTCTGTGACTCAGTCACGACAAGGATCTCTCTGGAACAAATCAACCTTTTCTGTTTCTCCACATACCCACATTTGGCTGGTTCACTTAGTTTTGTTGTCATTGTTGGTCGTGAGTACTGTCACTTCCTTAGTAAACAAACTACTAACACGTTTTTTATCGGGCGTGTCCTCTACACACACACACACACACAGTGTTGAAGGTGCTACAGGATTCTTTCCAAGATTTCAGGCCTGTCAAACCCAGAAACAGCAGATTTTTCACGTTCATTTTCACATCTGTTGCCCTGGAGAGCTCAAGGACTAACTGTTCCATGGCATGCCTGCAATTTCTGAATGCCCAAGGTAGAAACACGAGGCACGTTCCAGTATGAAACAAAGATTAAGGAACAAGGCAACAGTTTGGCTTTCAAAGATATCTCAACACGCTCGACCCAGCAGGTTCATGTGAACGACCTAAAACAGACGAAGATCAGACGAAGGACTGAATCGTTCACACGGTGAAACCTGTGATGATCTCCAGTTCCTACAGTACTCTTATCAGGAACCAAACAAACCAGTAAGATGACAGTGAAACTCAACTGGTCCTGCTTGACCTTGGAAACAGCACTTTAGGAAACGAGCTCACGTGGTCCGTTTACAGTCATTCTGGAGCTTTCGTGGTCTTCGTCAGCACCAGTTTGCCTAAAATGTCGTGAAACTTGTGAAAGTGGTTGACGAAGCCTTTGAGCCAACGTGGATGAGAACTCCTTAAAGTGCTCGGAAGACAAAATAAAAATACATCTGAACATCTACAATCCCCTGACAGCTGGGCAAACGCCATCTGTTACTAAATGGACGTTTTGGTGGGAACAGTTTAAATGTAAGAGATAAATATTTGGTGATATACACAGGTGAAATATAATCATATATAGACATAACGGCCATTATCACTGGACACTCCCTCTGCTGGAAATATAAATTATAGTGTAATTACTGAAACAACTAATATGTTGCATTTTAATGTTTGTTTGTGGGAAGATATCTGAAAAACATGTTGAAAATCTTAACGAGATAATCAGTAATTAATGAAGAATATAAAACTGGTATTAAAGTACCTGGATGTTGTCAGCAGCAGACTTCACCTCTGAAGTCTTCCTTCCTTCCTTCCTTCCTACCTTCCTTCACCTGCTACAAACGGCAGAGCTGAAGTTAAATCCTCGACAGCAAAAGCAGCAGTTTCTACCAAAAGCTTTCTACTCTAATAAAGTCCACATCCCGCAGAACACCGACCTCAGCACAGTTCACTGCACGTGAAACACGTTTTCCATCGATCTGATTACCGCGAGGGTCTCTCTGTCTCTCTCTCTCTGTCTCTCTCTCTCTCTCTCTCTCTGTCTCTCTGTCTCTCTGTTTCTCTCTGTCTCTCTTTATCTCTCTGTCTCTCTCTCTCTGTTTCTCTCTCT
>JAVQJF010052280.1:0-10210 GCA_036023855.1 Gadopsis marmoratus | reverse complement strand
CTGAACTGAACAGACTTTTAAAATCAACACAGAACCTCTCAAATACTCAATGCAGTACATCAAAAAGGAGCACGAGCTTAAAAACAAATTAGATCAAGGTTATGTTGTATAGAAGTTGTTTTTCCACTCGCATATGTCGTCTTTACGCCTCCCAGACGGAACTACATCAGTAAATAATATGACTAGTCCTCCTATATGGTGAGCAAAACCTCTGTCTTGCCTGTACTCCATCAGGTCATTCACGTACTGTTAGCAAGCCCCCAGCTAAACTGTTTCTAGCACGTTATCCAAAAACACAAGGCTACGAAAGACGCTGTCCCCAACTTCCGCGGCTTCGTTTTCTAAAAGCAGCTTTAGCAGCCTTATTGCCACTTTCTGAACTGGAACGTGTCCCACAAACCAGAACAGGCTTCTTTTTCTGGCTCACGCAGACGGATCAATGTGGAACAAAAGTGTCTCCACCTCTAATGTTCAGCTGGGTGTGGTACTGTGAGATGAGCTGGATTTTTTGTTGCGATGTTGTATTTTTGTTCGCAGAAATCTGTCATTTGGACATTCGCAGGGACAGTTTTAGATAAAAAAAATAAATTTAAAGCAGAATCTTTTGAGTGCTGTCTGGATGCCAATAAGCAGCCTGCTGTGGTTGGTGTATTAAGCTGCTCTCTCTAAGCCAATTGTGTTTTCTGGTACTTGCAATTAATGGACTGCCAGAGCAGTATGAAGTTATGCTAACAGCGTATTTATGGAAGCGTGATATTAGCCTGTCAGACGCCTCTTCACTTTGACAGCTATCCTGAGTCTGATCTGTGCGTTCAGAGTTCACCAAACAGAAACACTTGCACATTTGTGCAACACCTTTTGACGTCCCTCTCGCACATTTCAATGAATTGGATTTCCTTCTTTTCCTCTTTGCAATTTGTCAGCGTGAATGCTGTCAACAGTATAATTGTATGGACGCAAGCAGCTGGGCTCTGTGCTCATAGGAGGATTGATATCCATGTGACAAACGTTCCATTTGCAATCCCACGGAGCAGAGAAAATTTGGTGGAAAACTGAAGCGATAAAAAGAAAAGAAGAACTAAAGGTTGAAAGAGGACTGGGAAATTATCAGAAGCAGGCAACATAGTGAATAGGGAGGAAACAGACACCATGTCCCAATTCAATGGCTGAAGTCTGCATTTCTTGGCTGAATAGGCAGCGTCAAGCTGAAGGATCCTTGAAATGCAGCTCACAATTGCAGCCCTCTTTTGTCTGAATTTCGATCTTAAGGCCTGTCTGTCCTTTGTATCCCACAATCCAAATAATAATGCACTAATCAATAGTTGTATGGAGTATTCGGGTCATCCCTGTCAACTCAAAGTTGGTTAAGACCGTAACAAAAAGTAGAACGAGGATGTCCCGAGGATGGTTAACCAGCTTTATTAAACTAATTTAGCAAACCTTTACATTGAGTTTGACCCATCAATGAGGCTAGCGTTTGTGCTCAAGGGGCGAGGAAGCAAAAGACAAAAAGAAGAAAGTAATCAAACCACCGAAAAACAATGCTGAAGAGAAGTGTGGTGGACAAAGATGGACGTCGCTTCTGCCTCTCAAATCGATATTTCTTTAGTATAAAACAAAGAATGTGAATTTTATGGTCTGCAGAAAAAAAAAAATCACTGTTTTATACTTCTCACTCTGCTCTGAAACTGGTGACGCTTTTCCCAAACGTGTGCCAAATCTGAAAATCATAGACACTTTCCCTGGCGCCGCAGTTGTTGTTCTGGCTTTAAACGACCTCCCAAATACTCAGCTCATTTCCCAAAAACACATTTGACTTGGATGACCTGCCAAGTTCCCTTTGCCCCGCCAAGACAAAATAAATAATCTATTGCAGCAATCTCAGACAACCGTTTACACTAGTTATCTTTTCTCAGCACACGAACCTGAATCCAACGGTTCCAGTAAACCCCCTCTGATTTGTGTCAAAACAACAGCTGTTTTCCTATTAACCATGAAGCAAAACAAGTCAAAACTGCACTCATGCACATTTAATACCGACTTCATCCTTACACACATTATGCTGAAATCACAATTGATGCTTGTACAGACAGAATGTGCATAATTATATATGTATATATATATATATATATATATATATATATACATACCTAATAACATCTACAGGCTGTTTGGAGAGAGACAGAGAGCCTTGAGGAGTTTTTACGATGTGTCCACAGGTGACTCCTATAAAAGATAACCAATGGTAGGACAGATACAGGTAGGCCTTTCCCACAGCAGACATTTTGACTTGGCATAGCAGGAAAAGCGCAGGTGTTAACATTAATGATGGCTCCATCCTATTCAAGTGCAGTAAGCCATGTTAGTGAGCCAGCATGCCCGATACACAGACCCTGAAACTGAAGCGGCTAAATGGAATTCAGTTGTTAAATTTTATGTTGTACACCTGTGCTTTTCCTGCTGTGACATGCCAGCGTCTGTGAAGAAGGCCCATTAAAAACTGAAACAAAGCTGCACGTCCTTTTTGCCAATCAGAAACTCCACTGTTGTTCTTCTATCTGACCATATAAATGACAAAAGATTAAATTCATATATGTAAACAATATTCGACAATGAAAATGGATGACCTCCACCCAAATACAACAATAACGTTGGGAAGCCAGACCAACGTCTGAGATGGAGGAGGAACCGATTTTGTCTTTTTGGCTGATATTGTGTTACTAAATTGTTGACACCATCAGTATCAGATGCAGGCAGCAGCTTTATTAAACCAGAATGTATTTGCGCACTGAAGACATGGCTTGTGTCTTACATTTGCAGAAACCAGGTATCCATTTTTGTTTCGCTTCTGTTCAGACTTGCTGGAAATATCATAGCTTCAGTTCATCGCCGACATTTCTGCACACTCCGCTTTGGACAGGTGACCCGCTCACGCTGGACCGTCTGAGTGTCTGGTGATTGAATTTTGGGGCCTGATGCAATCGCTGAAGAAGAAAAAAAGTCACGAGAGCTTATGGCATGATGTTCTGCGCGTGAAAATTAAGCACAAAGACTGAGTTTCAATATATATTAAGGGGCACAAAGCCTTCAGTCATGTGCATGAACACTTACTTTGTAGGTTGTCAGATTTCTGCCACTCTGAATCTCTTACTTATTCCCAGGCCTACACAACATACTAAAGAAACCGAACGAATGAGCCAGAGAGGGGGCAGAAAAGAGAGGGAGAGGGGAAGAGTGACTGGAGGAAGATCTTAATTAAGATCAGGCCAGAGTCACTGCTGTGTGTCACCAGCTGGCTCTGTCTATCCTCTACAGGACTTCACCTCTTTTCCTCCTGTTTCTTCCATCACTCCTCCCTTCTTTCATTCAGTCCATCCTCCCTCCCACTTCCTGACCCCCCCCAGATCTGATTGAGGCAGCTTTTAATGAAGATACTTGAGCGCAAACACACAAAAAAATTAAACTTAGCAACGCAAGTCTGTTCTCCCAAGCAGCAGGACGTAGATAGAAAACAACTCTAAATAGGTTTGACCTTTTCTATCTCTCTCTAAAAAGAACAACAATCTTTACCCTAATAACAGACCTTACTCTAACTGTCGCGGTCAGTGTTGCAGAGGGCAGACAGAGGCACGGGTCAGTAAGAAATAACTGTTTATTTTCTGATGAGGTGCAGGGGAGGCAATGACTTGACCCAGGCGGAACGAAGATGTCCAGCTGAGGCCGGGCGACGTGACCGGCGGTTGATCCAGGAGGAGGCGAGCCAGGCGAACGGAGCAGGCAGATCGGCGGGAACCATCCGGGGGAAAACACGAGGCACACGCGTACATACACCACGGCGCACAAACGTGTAGCCACACAGCTCACGCGAGATCAGGCTGGGACGTAGGCTGCAGCACTGATGTGGGGCTGAGTGACTGGAGAGGCGGGGTGGAGGCACTGCAGGTTGGTGAAGCCGATGGGAGTCGGGTGTGAGTAACGAGCTGACGGCCAGGTCACGCCCTCGCCGGAGGCAAACGGGAAGAAACACTTCAGGAAAACCCCCAAAACCATGACGCCAACAGCACATTGGTCAAACTAAGGAAACACGGAGAGGGAGAAATGTGTCCCCAAACTTTACCCAATCACGTCCCTCCGCTGCACCCAGACAGGGAGAGAACATCACATTGACTTCACGCTGTTAAAAACCAAAACGTGTTATGCTGCCCCCCCCCCCCCTTGCTATTTTGACATGCACAGATGAACACTGTGGGGGAGGAACACACACACACACACACACACAGTGCTGTCATTGCTCTCTGCAGGGCAACAAGGAGAGAATGAGCAAGCGGGTGAGAGGAAAACAAGGATGGTAGGAAAACAAACATTTTAAGTGCTCATGATTTGTTCACTGGAACACGGCTGCTGGAAAATGACACTTATAGTTGATCGCTTGCTTGACTCAACTTAAGTAAAAAAAAAAAAAATAAATAATAATTAGCATGATTGACTTATTTCTGGTTTTTGACACAACCGGATTAAAAGGAAAATCAAAGCGCAAAATAACACAAATTCTAGTTCTCGGGTAATAGTTAACACACAAAAAGCCACAAATTCAACATAATTTATACCAAACTCTGCTGCCACAAAAGGCTTTCAGGCCTTTTCAGTCTCACTGAAGTTTCTGCAGTGACTTCGTACTTACATGTAATAACTAAAAGATTTTCATAGCGTCATTCTCCATATGATGTAAACCAGAGAAAAGAGTTTCTCCCATTGAAGCGGTTTGTATCATTTATTCTTTTGTCTGAATTATGAAGACACGTTAGGTGTGTCCAGGTTTGATGTTTCAAAGTCTGGTTCTCTTGCTCTCTTCCTCAAGTCAACGGAGGCCAGATGTTTGTTTCTTTACCATCCCATGTTTGAGTCCAACTTTAGAAATGAATAAGTGGCAAATAATTTCATTAGCACAATATTGTCTGTCTGTTGTTTCATATCAATATCTTTTATAAATGTGGATCAGAACCATTGTATATGGCATTGCTTTGCAGGCAAGACATATTTAAATGCTTATTATAGGTAGTTAGCTAATGAAGCTACATAACGAAAAGGTTGTTTGAGTACATACTTACCAAGCGTTGGCTGATGAAGAAATTACAGTATGTTCTGAGGGAAATAACAAGCTTTCTTTTACTCCTATTAAAACTCCTATTAAAAAGTTAGAGAGAAGACTAATAGACTAATCGTAGCCTTGAAAACCTTAAAACTACCTCACGATATAAAGCAGATTCTCCATTTTAACAATGATGGCACCTGCTGACTGACAAAAAGAAACCTTTCTCACAGCAGAGACTTTGACTCAAATCAAACACAGGTGCTTCTTATATCAGCAACGACATTCTCCATCGTCAGGGTTCTTGTATTCTGCATGCAGGCTCGCTGACATGGCTTTTCTGGGATTAGTTAAGTAAGCCCCCTGAGACAAATCTCTGATTTGTTGCTGTATAAATAAACTGACTTTTTAAATGGAAGAAAGCCAAAGCTTATGCCATTAGTTCCACCTGTGCTTTTCCTAAGACAAGTCCAAATGTCAGCTGTGAAAAACGTAAGAAATGACAATGCAGACTTTCTGAAGACCAAAGAAACCTTTTCATGGTTAGTTTTCTGCTGCGGATTAACTCGTCACTGAATCTTTATGAGTATCGTTGTAGAATAAAAGATTGGACACTTTCTGCAAGAATAAAGAGATGTGAAACCGTAGCTCAGTCGAGGTAAAATTAATTGCATTGCGTGCATGTGTGCCGGGTCCAGGGCCTTGGTATTCGGCGTACCTGCTCAATGGCATGGCTTAGTGACATACTTGGATGGATTTGAGCCATCATTAATGCTATTAGTCACACCTGTGCTTTTACGGCTACCGAGAGTCAAAAGGTCTGCTGTGTAAAAGGTCTATTTAGTTTGAAAAGAGTTTTAAATTTTGCCAGTCATAGCACATTAGTTTTACTGAAGACTTCCAGCAATTAGCCAGGGACCTTCTGAAGTCTTACCATTTGTTAGATCATCCATAGTCAACGTATGTCTTTATGAAACCAGTAACCGTTTAGTAATCTGCAAGGTGTGTATCTTTTTGTTTTTCCAGCATTTTGTAGATATGTTCCTTGATGAGCTGCTGGCTCTGGCCTTTTTAAATTTAGAAGAACTGCCCAGATCTTCAACTGTTCAGGAACGACCACTTTTAACACAAGTGTTAAACTCCTTTATTATTTTAACTGCTTTGTGGCTGCACCACAAGCAGTGTGTTGTTTTGTCCTCCAATGTCAACCGATTCCTCCATCCTCACGCTTTCTCCTCCTCCAAACGTCTCCCTGTGACCATTCTCGGTTCAACCTTTGACATTTCCCGACCACCTAATCTCCTCTTGGGCCCGTCCGCCAGTACTCGACACCTTCACGCCTGTCTCAGACACCGTGTTTTTAAATGAACAGGGACTCGGTTACCTACAGTGTGAGAAAATGTCTGCTTAAAGAAAAAGTCTGGATAATGACCTTGCACACTCCCCCTCGCTCCTCAAAGCCGCTAAAACAGCCTCTTACAAGACCAAAAAATAAAAAAAGGCCGAATCTGCTGTTTCTTACCCAAGAACATTATAGGTGATTTCCTCTACTGTCCTTGGTTCATGCAACATCAGTTCACGTAGATTAATTGCAGATATACAGTATATTAATTCTGTGATTTAGCAGTTGATCGAACACAATATCCTTCAAACATTTCAAGACGCATAAAAGAGCTGAGGTTGATTTTCTTTTTCTTTTTTTTAAATATATATCTTTTTTTTCTACAATTACAGCTAAAGCACTGCCATGGTTGAAATAAATGCATTCGTCGGAGGTCTTACCCGGTTTGTGTCGTCTCAGTTTGGTTGCAGCTGATCAACGTGTCGAAGAAATATGGCAATTCAAGAACATAACCCCCCCCCCAAAAGAAATACAACAAATAATTATTTTCAGAGCCACTTAAATATATGAATATTGGATTTGTAGGAGAGGTGACAAATGTGTTGCAACTGTTTTCATAATGGTGGGAAATATGGACTGTATGGATAGATTTCTGCATATACGTCTTTGTTGGGGAGTTATGACTGAAGATGTATGAATCTGTACCTAAATGTTGCCCAAAAACAGATCTTAAGGAAATGCTGAGCCATTTGACTCCCGGTAAGTGACTCGACTACACTAGTGCCACGTAAAGGAAGATTTGTGAACCTTCGCCGAGTTACTGACAGTATTCCAAAGACTTCCCTGTTTCGTTTGGCTGATAAGGGTTGCACATATTCTTATGTTTGTGTTTCACTGCTCACTGAAGCCGATTTTAGTGACTAAACTATAAGTGGAAGATTGGAGGTCACGCCTGTGCTTGGTCAGTGTTGCAAATATCACTTTGCCCAGTAAGTATACTATAAGTGGCTTATCCTTTAATCGTGGATTTTAACGCTTGAGCATAAAGATAAGAGAAATAAACCGCAGCCATGCTTTGGCTTCATAAGTAACAGTTAATTCAGTTTTATGGTAGGAAACAGAACTCTTTCACGTGTGTGAACATCATTTCAGGTGAAAGTCAGGTCTAGCCGACCCTTGTAGTTCATCTTTAAGTACATAAACTTACAGACGTATGTATCGCATATTAATACACATGAATTTCTACTTAAGTGTGGCATAAAAGTAAGAAATAAACACAGGTTTATAATTAAGAGAAGCAACATTCTGTGTGACTTGATCCTCAGAGAACTAACCCTTTCATTGGAGGGGTCAGCAGACGGTCGACGTTCCTGCTGGATTACTGGCTGTAGGTTTAGCAGCTAAAACTTCACTTTCGTCTGTGACAAGTCAAGCAAGGTTGCCGCCAAAATGTTCCCGTCATGTAAGTAAAAGATGAATCCAAGTACATCTTTCAAACCACCTGAATGATCTCGTGAGGCCTGCATCCCCATGTGGCCTGCGTGTGTTGCTGTGTCCATTGGTCAAGGAGACGGTGTAGAGATTTCGGTGTTGATAAATGAGTGTCAAAGTCCATTTTCCCTTTTATACTTTTGACGCCTCTTACCTAGCCACTTTCACAAGATGCAGGACCTCCGACAGAGCTGTCAGGGCCTCAGTAGTTATGAAATAAAAATAAGAGAAAATGTTTGACAGACAAAATTCGCTGCACGAGGATGGTAATGGAGTCTGCCTTCTCATGCAAAGGCGTCATACTGTTCAACTGCCAAAAGAGTCTAAAACAAATTGACCTCCATTAAGGAGTTTTGAAACATTTCAGCTCGCCATCCCTCATTGGTTCCTTGCAAATCTGTGCATCAGGGGAGTCGTTTCTGAAATTTGTTCTGCCATACCAGCTACATTTCTCGACTCAACGGACTCTTGTGTTCCGTCTGCTTTATTAGATCACATTCATCTCCAGTCCTAGAGTCTCTATGAAATAAAAAGTCCAATATGCTGTATTAGGATTTCAAATGTCCTCTGAAACTCTTTCAATCAAGCCGGCTTAGGATGTGAGCTGTCACAGTGCCTGGAAATGAAATCCACCACTGAATGAACCATGGCTCCACAGTCACGCTCATCCTCACTACTAAACTATGACCTTAATCTGCAGACGAGGAGGTGCCGTGCCGTGTGCTTGGCAGATCATGAGGCCGATGGCGGTTGGGAGGTGCAGCCATGGATCTATCATGAGAACTAGTACACAATGGCGCTTATTCAGAGGTGTTGAAATGTGGTGGGGCCATAAGGGATCAGGTGGAAAATAAATTGTTTTAAGCTCTGAATTAGACGTCGTTCACGTACGTCATTTGTCTGCTGCCGCTCATCAGTCTGCACAACTAGCAGCAACGTGTGAGAGGAACAAACTGATGCTACAACTAGCCAGTGTTCTGCTTCGTATGCTTGGTGCGGCAGCTGCTACCACTGTCGGGGGGGGTGTTCTATAGACTCCTCAGCCAGTCCACTATCACCTGCCATCTGTTTAATTGCTTCTCTCATTCCGTTACTGGAGCATCTGCAATTATCGGCTATTAATCTCTGACGTCTGCACGTATTTATAGAAAGACTCAGCTGTCGCAGAAGCTTCGCTGCATCCCCTCCATCTTGTCAGACTTCGCTAAAGTTGCACCAGGCACAACGCCAACTTTTCAAGTCTCAACCCTCCCAGGGATTCCTCAAGGACACGTTATGAAATCTTCATGCGAGCCTAATGAATTGTTAATTAAAAGAAACTTCTTGATTGACACCTGTTAAATATTGAAGGAATGAATGAATGAACACTGAATATGTGTTGCGTGAATACAAATCTCAAAAGAAAATCACCATCGTGTTTTAAAAACTGTAAATGAATGGAGAACGTTTTTGGTTAAAGTGTGCTTAACAGGTGTGCTTTGAGTGAATGATTTTTAAGAGTTCTCATATATTTATTTATACAGTGTGTGTGTGTGTGTATATATATATATATATATCTACTGTGTGTGTGTATGTATATATACTGTATATAAGGATGAATAACCCTCTTCAATTTTTAATGTGTTTATGTGATACTACCTGTTTCCTATTTACTGGTGTATTATTTCAAGAGAGAGAGAGAGAGAGGGAGAGGGAGAGGGAGAGAGAGGGAGAGAGAGAGGGAGAGAGAGGGAGAGACTCAGTGATTGGCAGCACTGACGCCTCACAGCTGGACGGTTCAGCGTTCTTGTTTGACCTGACCTCCATCTGTGGAGTCTGCATGGGAGGAATATCCAAACCACACAATTGGAAATAAAAAATTATTATTATTATTATTATTTTAGGACACACAGCTGCAGCAGCAGCTTATTGACAAAGTAAATTAATGGCAAACATTTCTTTTCAATCAAATTAGCTTGGTTAACCCACAGAGTGAATGCTGCACAGAAGCAAACCAGATGAATGCTAATGTTGCTGGATGTGTTCATAGGCGAATGTTTGCCTTAACAACTTTGTCGTAAAGGTGGAAAGGTTCAGCTTTAGCACGTTCTCACATGCAATTTTGGGTGAACTGAACCTTTTTTTAAGAAAGCTAGATACAACTTGGCAACTAACTAACTAAATGAACTAGAAAAAATGAATAAAACAAGGGTGACAATAACCCCCCCCCCCGTTGGGGGTTGTTAAAAAAGAAACGCCACAGGAAAAAGTGCCCAGGTGCCCGTGGGGGGGGGGGGTTTTTTTTGCTG
>JAVQJF010052271.1:0-11882 GCA_036023855.1 Gadopsis marmoratus | reverse complement strand
CTTATTTTTTTATTCTTTTATTTATTTCTCTTTATATTTCCACATTTATTGTGATATTCTTTTATTCTTTTATTTACATATTTATTCTTTATTGTGGCACTCCTATCATTCCATATACACGGGGCTCAGTATTGGACAGAGGTGACTTGCGTGAGACGTAGTTACTCGGATCGATCATTCATTTTACACGTGGCAGCTGCTCAGGGTTGGACAGAAATGAGTAGTAGTCCTCTTGTCCGCCGTGCAGGTGATCGGGGTTAATGGATCAGCACCTGTGCTGCGGCGGACCAGCTCCGAGTGGGAGTGTGTCGGTCGTTTGACGGGCCAATCAGCTGTGGCCACCATTGGCTCTAAAACTGTGTCAGCCTATAGCATTATTTTATTAGGGGGAATTAAATAAATTGAGCTAATACATAAAATAAGGAGTTATATCAATAGAAACTGGCTGACAGTTTGATACATTTATAGGAATATATATATATATATATATATACATACACACCGATCAGCCATAACATTCTGATCGGTCGACGCGGCGCCGTATGCAACAAACTGTGATACGCTGTGTGTTCTGACACCTTTCTATCAGAATCAGCATTAACATTTTCAGCAGTTTGAGCTACAGTAGTTCTTCTGTTGGAGCCAGCCTTTGCTCTCCACGTGCGTAAGTGCGCCTTCATCGGTTTTCCGTCCTTGGACCATGTTTGGCAGGTACTGACCACTGCAGATTGGGAAGACACCCCACAAGAGCTGCAGTTTTGGAGATGCTCTGACCCAGTTGTCTAGCCATCACAGTTTGGCTCTTGACAAAGTCGTTTTACATCTTTACGCGTGGCCAATTTTCCTGCTTCAACACATCAACTTGGAGGACAATATGTTCAATATATATATATATGTGCATGTAATAACAGACTCGGTAAAGGCATTAAGTCTTCGTCTTCTTTTTCTTCTAGTTTTACGGCGGTTGGCATCCAGCTTATTGCCCCGGAGGGAGGAACAGACAATAGACTTAATATCTACATCCACTCTTCCTGCTGCATCTCAATATCTACATCCCTTTAAGGTATTAAGTCATTACGAAAGAGTATTAGGGTCACATGTGAAATTATTATTTTTAGACTTCTGAGAACAAGTCAAAATTCTGAGAATAAAGTCAGAACTGAAAAATAAACATACAGTAAGGCTTAACGGCAAAAGCATGAAGGGCAAACTTTAAGAAGTTGAGGGTTTTGAAGAAGGTTGACAAAATAAGTGCGTAATTAACGTCATTAGTTAGCTAGCTAAACAGACAGCTGAAGGATTCTGTGCTAAGCTACCACATAAGTTAACTTTAAATGGCTAACATAAGTGGCAGAATTAACTTCATAATTGAGTAAAATAAGTCATGTATTTTTCACCATATAGCTAATATAAAAAAGTTACCGACACACTCAAATTATTGCTCTGGTGCAGACTGTTCATTGTTTTTAAAAAGTGAAAGGTTAGACATTGCCACTTACCAGTTAACACTAGCTAACAGATATCTTACCAACCTTCTAACCATAACAATACAGGTTTATTTTGTTGTATATGATGTCCACTTTGGTAATTTGTATATGGGTACATATCTAAATCATTTGTCCTGAACCATAACCAGGTCAAAATTAACTATATTCATATACAAAGTTCATATACAAAGTATGTAAAATGTACATATATATTATAATGTATTTTGTGGCTTTGGAGAGAGCTTTCCAAAGTCTGAATTAAATCTCCCTCATGGTGTCATCAGGGTTATTTTAGAATTATTTTAGGCTAATCATTTTAAAGGTACCCCGGGGACAAACCAAAGTCATGTTTACATTCAGTGTTACTCGCCAAAATCCATCCTGTGCATCCTTGAGGTCTAGAAAAACTACTTTTGCTAAGCTGTTTTGTGTGTTTAGATCTATGTCCAACCCAAAATCAATTTGGCAGGTGCATTTTTGGGTATATTACCACCAACTGTAGACAAATGGAATAGTTTTAAATGATAAGGAATGTGTATTGCATCACCTCCACATGCACAAGAATAACTAAAATAAGGACACAGTCTCCAGGATAGCGCTACCAGTGCTCAAAAACTACATATAGGCTGCCTTATAAACTGGTGATGTGGAGTTTATAAGAAGTGGGCATTTAGGAGGCAGGAGGGGGTCTAATAAAATATTGTAGTAGATTTCTGTGTTTTTGGAGCTTGACCCATACTGGGGACTAAAAAATCTGGGTATCTCGGCCTCTGCTGCACAGATCTGTCTCTTGTGAGTCCTTAAACATCATGGAAGTGCAATACTGAATTGCTGTATTATCCCTTTTTTAACTGGGTAAAAAAAAAGAGAGACATCATAAAAAAGAAACCTCATACAGATCAACAGAGAGGGGGTCTGTTTATCTATTAAGGACAAACATGCAATAGGTGTCATGTAAGCACTAGTATAGTACTTAATGTTGCTGGGCTTTGAGGAGAGAAAGCTGAAGTCACTCTTCTTTGTACGTCTCCAAAAACAGTTCCTGGACACTAAACCATTGGTGCCCAAAGTGGCACGGTGCACTTTCATCCTTCTAAAAACTCCAGAATTTGGAACACATGCAACACTAGCTGAGTGGCTAGTGGTGATAATGGATTAAATGATGTAGTAACGCCAGAGCAAATGTCAGCCAGCATAAGAACAGATGGTGGATAATACATCAAACCAATTAAAACAGGCAGCATCTTCAGTAATAGATTCACAAATACTGTTAGCCTGTCATTTTGTTTCCAAGTGGACTAGCATAAATGGAGTCCAGAATGTGATTAATTTGAAACTTATAAAGCTCTAAACTTAACTGTCTACTGGTTTTATTTGTTTGTTACACTTCATACTAGATGATCTGTCAATATAGCTTGGCTAACAAAATAAAATGCAAGTTTATTTTACCTTGCAGCACTTGCACCTGCTAAGGCGCTGGTGCATTACATGTTCTTCTGCCAACTATTGATCTCCTCCAGTCAGTAAACCCTCGAGTAAATCACACACCCGCAGCAGACTCCATACTGTTAAACTTTTAATAGAAAAAGTACGTGTCTGGCTGGCTGATGCTGCTGTCACCTGCCTGTCACATATAACATCTAGGGACACAGGGATATTTACTGCGCATAACTTGCTTGTAATATTGCCAGTTTGGGAATTTATCTGCGTCTGCTGTCACATGCAATGAAAATGGGCTGTTTTGTTTAGAGCAGCTGCAGGGGGGAAAAGTGTACTTTGCATAAAATAAGTGGGCTGTATACATGAGAGCTTCTGCAGCCCCAAGGTTGCTAAACAGAAATACTTTGTGTGTGTTCACCTAAATCCCCATAATCTACTCCCAGGATTGAATACAAAGTGTTCTCTAATTAATTTTAAAAGACAGGATAGTTGATATTTCAACGCTGTTGTTTCAAGGTGAGGCAGTCTATGTATCTTTGTAAACTGCAGCAGCGATCCTGTTGAGGTGATACTCCTCTGCTAACAAAGGCAGCTGCCACGAGTTACTGTGCATTCATAGTAAGATCATAATGGGTTAAAGTCCACGCACGCAGCTCGTGTTGAGGGATCCATCAGGAAATGTGCGACAGTGTGAATTCCCCTCTTAAATGATATGCTTCAGAACGACAGTCATCCTTTGACCCAAACCTTTGACTGCAGAAGAAAAGGTGCAGCAGTAATAGGAGGTAATATGATGATCGAAATCTGCTGATCTGACAGGTACACAGGTGACTTGGTGTTCTATTGAGGAGTTGCCAGTAATTGCAGCTGCACTGATGTCACCCTATGTTGTTGATCCTGTTACACTAATAACAAAGCAGTAAGAATGTCTTCTGTGTTGGTAGGTGTCTCATGTTGTTCCTTTTTTAATAGTCAGTGCTCAACTTCAGTTCCTAATGTTAAAGACCACAAACCAAGCCGGATATCTTGGTAGTCATGGTCTTTTTACTTATTTATTTATTTATTTTTTACATATTGTCTTAATGTTTTTACATGTCTTCATGTAAAGCACTTTGAATTGCCTTGTTGTTGAAAGGCTCTATACAAATGAGCATGCCTTGTGTAGTTGACCTCAAGGTTATATCTGGCATAATTCACCACAACTACTTTGTTTAAGTGTGCCAGAGTAGTTGTTTAGTCCCGGCTTTTAGAGGTTACAGTGGAAATGACCAACACCCAGATAACAGTAGCGAACATCGCGAATCATCTTGCTCAAGAGATTATCAGCAAATAATGTGTGTTAATTGTGCAATTTACCTTGCCCCATTTAGATATAGAGCATGTTGCAAATAAATGAGAAATCGGTGTCCCCTGACCTACACGCTACTTAAGCCACCAGGCCACACCTCCTTCAGTTGTTGTTCTCTCACTCGTGGCATTTTTTTAAAAGATATTCTGGGAGAGGTTTCTAGTAGAATTTGAATGTGTAGCTACACTTGAACATAGAATGCATGATTACAACTTAGACGTATTGTTGGGTATACAAACATTTCTGTTAAATTCATTTGATCTTAAAATAAGGCTCTTCTGCCATGCCAGCCTTTCAATTCAATTTATTTATATAGCGCCATATCATAACAGTTATCTCAGAGCACTTGTTAATATAGAGCAAGTCTAGACCAACTCTATATGTATAGACCCAACATTCCCACCATGAGCAGCACTTGGCGACAGTGGCAAGGAAAAACTGCCTTTTAACAGGCAGAAACCTCGAGCAGAACCAGGCTGTGGGTGGGCAGTCATCTGCCTCGACTGGTTGGGTAGGGAGAAAAAAGGGGGGGGTGGTAGAGCGAGAGCAGGATGAAAGGGTACACACAGTAGCATAGTACTGTTATATCCAACATGGCAACTGTTGGAAATGTGGCGCATTTATTTCAAACCATGGCTGTGTCGATAGCGCACTACTTTTACTGTTTACTATTTTATCTGAGTGTGAAAATGTATCCGCTGTATTGTGCCCTCAAAGATTCCACAATTGAACAAAAAGGTAGTGTCTGTGGTGCGTACACTACTTCCAAATTAACAATCCAAAAACTACAGTTGGAGTGACGACACCACTGCCAACTCAATGTAATTCTACTTTACTATTGAGTTAAAGTAGTCATCCAGTTGCAGAGATGGTTGTTTTTCAGGGAATAGAAATAAGTGCCAAACTGAAGTCTAGGTTAGAGCTCCAAATGAATTCTCATAGGTTTTTTTTTTTTTTATTGCATTGTGTGCAGCACAACAAAATCCTCCCTTCATCATTCCCCTTCATCTGGAGCAGGAAGTGCCCAGATGCCCAGTGAGATTAATCACTTCCAATCAATACTCTTTCCTCTCTATTTCCTCCCAGGATATTGTCACAGCTGAGCGAGGGGCAAAATGCGTCTTAAGTTTGTATGGAGATCATTGAGCACACAAAATCTTCCTTTTTAATACCTCTTAATTTCTTAATTAAAGGATGTTGTTGTCTCGACTGAGTGAGCTGATATGGGCGGACTGGATTTGGTTTCCTGAAGGCCACGGCTGGGCTGACCTGAAGGACCACGATGGCATAGTCTTCCCTAAACCGCAGGACCTCTGGGCCACTATACCCATCGCTCTCTGCTTCCTGGTCATCAGGCAGATATTCGAGAGGTGAGTCATCTCCAGCGGTGACTCTTTATGCTTTGTCACAATGTCATTTGCCTGTAAATTTGCCTGTCTTCCTGACTGATTTGTATATTTAATTTTCTCACAAATATGCAATGATGTGTAAGCAATGTTTCCCATCGAGTGTGTTTTCCTCTTTCCAGGACAGTAGCGATTCCTCTTGCATCCCTTCTGGGAGTGAGTGACAAGCAGTGTGTTCGTGCTCCTCATAATCCCGTCCTGGAGTCCTATTTCTGCAGCACATCAAAGCATCCCACACAGGTTGCATATTTTAGGAATCTAGCACTGCTTCATACATACTGTGTCCCTTTGCAATGGCAAAACGTACGCTAAATCATAGAATTCAGAGATGTTGGCATTTTGAGGTGTAAAGGGATGAGAATGAAAACATGATAGAAATATCACATCTTCATATCCAAGTCTTAACATTAACAACGGTACTGACTCTTCTTCCCTTGTCCTGCATTTGTTCTTAGAGCTCCATAGAGAGTTTAACTAAACAGACGGGCTGTTCGGTGCGACAGGTCCAGAGGTGGTTCAGGCAGCGGAGGAACCAGGACCGGCCCAGCAAGCTCAAAAAATTTCGGGAAGCGAGGTACGTCTTCAGCCAAGCATCAAATTCATCCCCAACACATTTTCTGCGTTTCATTCAAATCTGTCTGATTTGATAACCTGCTTTCAATCAGACAGTAGATGTAAAATTAGCTTTTTTTTCCTCATTATTTGTTTAGACTGGAAATGAATGGGACCACAAGAAAATATGGTTTTGATAGTGTTTTACTTTTGTAATTTAGTGTTGTTTCAGCTCAGGTCATGATGTCATATTACAAATTCCATGCAAAAGCGCAGAGTTTCCCCAGCTAGGGTTCGGGACACCGGCAAGGGCTCACAAGTTAGATATCAGGGCTCATGAGATAAACATGCATATTATTTTGTTCTTGGGAATTTCTAAACAATTTTACCTGTAAAACCTGTAGCGGGGACGTGAATGGATGTTTGTTTCAAGGGGCCACAAGATGAAAACGTTTCGGCAGCGGTGCCTTTTACACAGAGTAGAAACCTGCTGCTACACTGTTCTCTGTTGCGTGAAACTTTTAATGGTGTGACAGCAGCAATTGCTTTTTGGAAAAAACAAAAACTGTGGAGCAATAGCTGATGGCTATTTCAGCATCGGTGTGTTGACTTTCAACTCTGACATACCCACAAAATGGGAGCAAGCATTTCATAAAATGCTGTTGCGAAACAAACCGCAGTGATGGGTGGAAACATAACGTTTCATTCAAGCAGAAGAATGCTGCAAAATGTTAAACACATCAACAGTAATCCAGATATTTCCCATCACTTGTCAAACAGAGTTTTCTGCCCACTGTGATTCAGTGTTGAGTTATTTAAATAAGACGTGTTAGTGATTGGAATTTTTATGCAAGTTATTTTTAATCTTAATCGCTTTGTAATTCTTTGTGATTTGAAGTAATTTGTCTAAACATTTAAGTAAAAAGTTTGTGGAAACACTGCACAGGCTGATTTTGCACAGGAGTATACAGCATTAACATGGGCACATGAACACGTCTTGTTTTCTTTTCCTTTCTGTTTTTGTACAGGTGGGATGTTGCTTTTGTACTGTCTGAAATGATGTTTCTCAGATCGCTGTGCATTCTCTTACAGTTGGAGATTTACCTTTTACCTTCTTGCTTTCTTTGCTGGCCTGGCAGCCCTTATTGATGTGAGTACTGTGTCAGGATCTCGTTGGCGCTCATAGCGTTTGTAACGTGTCACTTCGCAAAATATAACCATTAAGACTTTAGTCGTTACTGGAAACATATTTACTGATCTGCTGGCGACTTTTGTCACCCTGGCTTGTTTCTTCTTCAGAAAAATGAAGGAGGAACTGTTTGTTAGATGTTGCACGTGCTTAACAAAAAGTACAGCAATTTAGGGAATTTAACTTTGACATTGTAACCATTGACGTTGTGGACACACAAACATCATTCTCCGCTTTGTTTGTGCTTGGTGTTTGTGCATGAGTGCTTGTGGTGTTGGACACTTAAATCCTTACTAATATCTCCCCCCAGAAACCATGGTTCTATGATATGAAGCAGATGTGGGATGGCTTCCCGAAAATGGTATGCCAGTACTATCACCTGGAACAGCTCTCCTACAATTAAGTTTAGATTCAAATAATAATAATTAATGGGTACAATTATTATTAGCGTGTTATTCTAACAGCTTTAATTTTTTCTTCCAGCCACTGTTGCCGTCACAGTACTGGTACTACATGATCGAACTAGGCTTCTATCTCTCACTGCTTTTTAGCGTAGCATCGGATGTCAAACGTAAGGTAAGTGATACAACACGGTATCCTAAATGTTGTTATCTCTATACTGTAAAACCCCTCAGAAACCTTCCATTAACAGAGATCACTCACTGAGTGCATAAAGTAACGAGAATGATCTGTTGTGTTGGTAGTGTATTTTGAGGTTTGGACATTGATTTCCCCGTTAAGATGTCCTGGCTGTATGCATTGTATTGACTGGAGCTGTCGGCATTCAGAATGCCATTAAAAGATAATGTTCAATTCCACTTAACCCCTCCACGTTGCCAGTTTGGTAAAGTCGGAGTGAGTTGAGCAACAAACCGTCTCTCCAGTCAGGGATGTTGCACGTCGAGGTGCCCTGTGCGTTAATGTGTGACCGGAGCTCTGTGGGGAAGCACACAGTGGAAAGGCAGATTGACCATTTTGTCCACAGGTCTAAAATGTTGTTGCGAAAGGTGGCAGAGCTTCAAGCCTGTCGGCAAACTGCGAGGCCTCTGTGCCAGCTCTTGTTTTGTAACTCACAAATGCGAGGAGCTAATCTTTTAAACCAAAACAACGGTTTCCTGGACTTTGTCTCAGTGATCCGCTGTGTTGAAATCGGCCTCTAACGTTGAGGATTTATTTTGTAACTTTTTGTTAAGTTCCTCTCTTTTGCCTCTATATGGATTTAGTTTCTTTTTTTATAGCTGTATCATCTATGTGCAGAGAGTTAATCATTTGTAAAAAACTATCCGTCATACCACACACTGTCGATTAGTGACCGATCTTTACAGCTTGATCAATAAGTGACCAAATAGTGGTGGGTTTGTTTTTTCCACCGTCTCTTTCTGACCCTGTTTTTTTTTTTTTTTCTTTTCCTCTCCAGGATTTCAAAGAGCAGATAATTCACCACATAGCCACCATTGTCCTCATCAGTTTCTCCTGGGTGGTCAACTACATCAGGGGAGGGACTTTGATCATGTTAGTGCATGATGCCTCCGACTATCTAATGGAGGTACGCCAACTTGATAGACAAAATGGGTTGTTTCACTGATAACGAATTGGCTTTAATGCATTTTTATTTTACACACATGGGTAACACTGTCAAGAATTTTTATTTAGATTTTATGATTGGTGAACATAAGAGTCAGAAATATTTTTTCACCATTAATTACACAACATACCATCGTTTAGTTGCTGATTCAGTAAAGACAGAAAAGGAAAATAAACATTTTAAGTTTAGTTTTTTTCATAGAGCTAGAATAGGGAATTTAAATACAATTGCACTGCATTATACATCCATTAATGCAACATATGTGCTGTCTTTTATAACATTTGTCATTGCTGAGTAGCTTAATGATAATGCACCTCACACAGTTCACTGTCTGCCCTCTAGAGGAGAATACATGAAAAGGTTACACTCTGATCTCTCTCTCTCTCTCACTCTCTCTCTCTAGTCAGCCAAAATGTTCAACTACGCAGGTTGGAGGAGAACCTGCAACCTCATCTTCACTGTGTTTGCTGCAGTTTTCATCGTCACCCGCCTCGTAATCCTCCCCTTCTGGTAAAAATGATGTTACATCAGACTGTAACTGCAATGAGCCGCTGATGTGACTGTACGATAGGAACAGTTAAATCCCATGAAATGGCTGATGCAAATAATGAATTTATCCTAAGGGCAAGTGTTGTATGAGTCAGCAAAACCAAAATCTTTGTGCCATAGAGCTTGCATGTTCTCCAAAAACTGTTAAAACACATCAGTGAGACTTGCTTTTGCACTGGGCAACATGCATCTTCATTATGATGAACATGGGCACTGTAGTTTTATTTGGAGTCAAACCCACACAATCACTGTCACATATTACAAATTAATCCACGGCTGAAAATAGTCCCCAACAAATGCACCATTTACTCCTCCTTTGAGTAATGCTTGCTAAAAACTACAGTGCCCGTCTCTTTAAACTAAAATTAAATTATATATTTGTGACCCAAGACAAGGTAGGGAAGTCCGAAAGTATTGAGAGAGACGGATTAACACATTGTTGGTTTCGGCGTTTTCGTGGGATTTTTTGACAGTAAGAAAAATAAAGAAAAGCTCAAAATAATGCGCGCAGATGTGTGTTCATACCATAATGTCCCTGGTTGCCTGTCACACACTGCTCTATCACAATAGCAGCTGGGTACACGTTGTTCAAAAGAGGCTAATTAATTCATCACGAAAGCAAAAATGACATCATAGGTGCGACGCTGCAATTATGTATCGGAGTTGCTCGTACTCAATTTTATTTATGCAAAATGATTATGATGATGTCCTCTAGAATATATCGGCATACAGGTAGTTGATGGAATCGCGCACTGATTCCTTTTGCAGAAATGTCCTGAATATGCCTTAAACTTGAGCAACAGTGTGATGGAAATGTTAACAACAGAGACATTGTGTACAGTGCTGGCCCCTCTCAATGGCCTTTTGATGGTAACCGTAGGTGGTTCTGACTGGACTCTCTGTTCTGCCTTTGTCCTCCCGTCCAGGATCATATACACGACGTGGGTGTACCCCCAGACCCTCTACCCCCCCTTCTTCGGCTTCTACTTCTTCAACGGGCTGATGTTTGTGCTACAGATTCTGCACATCTTCTGGGCCGTGCTCATCTTGCGCATGGTCGTCAAATTCCTGCCAGGCAATGTACGAACGGCCCCTTTCAATTTTCCCCACTTAACACTTTCACCTCAAACCAGCAACACGGATACAAATTTGATGTCTCGTTTTGCTCTGACAGGAAATTGTCGAGGACGAGCGGAGCGACAAAGAGGAGACGGAGTCGGACGGGGAAGATGACGACTGTGGACAGACGGAAAGTTTAAAAAACGGCCACGTGCAGAATGGCCACACTATCCTCAACAACAACCACAGTAAGACGGACTAATTGGACTGTGAGAGCTGGAGATGAGGCTGTGTGAGGAGGGCCCTTCACAATGTGGCCCTCATCTGAAAGCCAAAGGACGGGAACGTAGCATGTTGAAAGGAGCAGCAGGCAACACACACATACACATATACACACTCATATCTATACCCTCTGCACTCTGAACACCCTGTAGTCCAATGTGGGTAATTCCACTTTTGTGGCTGTTAAAATAAA
The DNA here is from genome assembly GCA_036023855.1 of Gadopsis marmoratus. Taxonomy (NCBI): domain Eukaryota; kingdom Metazoa; phylum Chordata; class Actinopteri; order Centrarchiformes; family Percichthyidae; genus Gadopsis; species Gadopsis marmoratus. Next base: position 792 of record JAVQJF010052271.1, on the reverse strand, counting down.
CGGAGTCTGCGATGGAGAACAGTGATCTGCTTAGCACCTAAGCAGCAGAGTGGTTTCCTCATTACACACGCCATCTCCGCTTTTCTCTCCCCTCTAGTCTCTTTTGCTACTTACCAAGATTTTGTGCTGTTTTGTGCCGAATCTGCCTGCCTGTAGCCTTACATTTTGTTGCTGGAAGTGTTTTAAAGACATGCTGTGGTTAGGACGGGCATTCCCTTCCTGCACAGTCGGTTAAAACTCTTCCACATGTAACTGCCCTTAAACATGATTGATCTTTGCTCTTAACAACTGCACTGAAGTCAGTGACATTATGAGGAGCACTAAGGTGAACAAGGCGATGTCATTCTGTGGACCATAATTTGATTTATATCTAGTTACTGAAGTCCAGAGCATCAATTAATAATTTGTGCAAGTTAGTTGTTGCAGCTGTCATTATATCAAATATATTTGTTCCAATAATGCTTAAAATAATTGGAGGTAAATGTTTTTTTATTTGGTTTTTTTGTTTTTTAAAGTGCGATTATTAGCTACATCTGCCTTTTTTTTAAATGTGCATTTGTGGACGTTGGCCTTAAATATGTTGACTTTTGGGAAGCTGAACGCACAGATATAATTTTAAATGTTTATTTTGTTTATGTTGAATATCTTTTTAGATGTATGATTATATTTTTGCTTTGTTTTATTTGTTTTCAGTTGAGTCAATGGTTTAAATTTTGGAGCAATTTGTTTGAGTGTAACCCAAACCTTTCAGTAACTGTTCATCCATTCTTTATGGGCTGAAAGAGTCAATAG